>VXAZ01006531.1:0-203524 GCA_013399875.1 Gymnorhina tibicen
CGCTGATGCCGCCTCCGCCGGGCCAATCCCCGGGCCCGGGGGCGAGGAGCTGCGGGCCGGGGGCGGCGGAGCGGGGGCAGCTCCAGGGGTCCGGGTGCGGGGGGACTGCGGGAGGGGACGCTGCATTTGTCCAACGTGGGGCATCCCCGATCCTTAAAGCGTAGCGGGAACAGGATCTAAATTAATTAGCGCCCAGCCGCTGATGAGAGACACATGTCACCGCCGCCGCTGCGGCATCGAGCGCTGCGGCAGGACGGCACCTTGGCTGCCTGCGCCAGCCGGGAGGCGGGGGGGCTTGAAAATAATTTCTGAAAGATAGAAGCAAACAGGTACCAAGCAGGCAGACAGGCGGTGAGAGGACGGAAGGGTGAGTGGATGGCAGGGACAGCATGACAAGGAAAGGGTGCGCACATACGTGCCGAAAGTGGAAGCGTCTTTGCTGTTTCGGTCGGCAGAGCTGACAGTGCTGTGTTGTAAAGGCAGCGCTGTGAATAGTGTTTATTTCAAGGACCCCGGAGAAAAGAGAAGACCCCGTGGGTCCGTACTCTAGAAGACCCAGCGTGAATTAGCCGAGAGTGTAACAAGGGTCACTGATAATTCCACGCAGATACTTAAATGGTAGGGGTTAAAGGGGCTGTACAAGGGTAAACTTTCGTCATTGGACTATTTCTATGTGTGATTTGAAGGAGGAGAATACTGGTGTGAATTTCTGAAGGATTTACATGGCTTAGGTCGGAGGGGGTTGATTTAAAAGTGAATGGTGCATGTTGCACTTATTCATCATGTGACACAGGTAGTTCTGAATCATAGTCATCCAGTGGGTATAAATGCTGGTGTAATGAATAGCAGTTTTAAAGACAACCTATAAGGAGAGGGGTATATTTTAAGGGAATTTGTTAATTCTGCCTCCTTTTTTAAAGCTTTTTCTCAGGTAGCCAAGACAGTTACTTTTCTTAGAGAGTATACAATGCAATAACGGAAAAATTGTTGGAAAAAGCTACTGTTGCTGGGTATAACACAACTCTTTTGTGCCTTTTCTTTTTAGCCTTGGAGTGACAAATCTGAGCAGATACTATTGAAGGCCTCTGAACTACAAGTTTGTAGTTTTTGGATCATGGCAAAGAAAGGTTTGATTCATTTTTAAAATTCGCACCAGGCCTCATTGCTCTGTGCCCTTTGAATGTGTGAAACAAACAATTTGCAAATACAAATTTGCCCAAATGTACATTGCTAAAGTATCAAACCTCCTATTAATTAATCTTTGCTTATAAGTAAGCCAAACTATCCTTTGATGCTTTTTTTTTTTTTTCTCCATGGTAGCATGCTCATGACCTCCACTGGGGGTGTGAGCGAACCTTTTGTTGTTTGTGGTTTTTGTCTGTACTGTTTCTATACAATCAAGGTCCTGTGAAAAGGAGGAAGAGGCAGCAGGAGGTAGAAACAAGCTGGGCTGTTTTGGACCAATGTCCCATTAAAATGTTCTCCCTCTCCTTAACTCACTCCAAACTTCTATTCAGGCATACACTTTGTATCAGTCTTTAACCTGCACTAAAACCTGTAGGACACTGATACTTTGACATTGTTGGGAAAGAATTAAAGAATCAACCAGGGATGGCTAATATTTCTTGCCTTATTTTATTGCAGAACAGCAGGAATTCAAAGTCTTTAAAGCTCTGGTACTTTGACTCTTTTATGCAGCTGAGATGATGAAATAAAAATGTGTTTGGTAAAGGAATTCAAATTAGCACTGGGTCACATAATTCCCCTGTTCTGAATATGGCCAATCAATGGCATCTCTAAGGCATCTAGAGGCAAGAGCTATGCAATTTCTGCTCATGCAGAATAATATTCCTAGCGTGGAAATTTCTGCTAATTAAAGCTCTTGCCAAGTAGAGTTGTTTTTTTTTTCCCCCTCTTCTTCTTAAATAGCTTAAGTCAAAGCTTTGCAAGCCAGGACATGGAGAAAGTCTCCTTATAGTTAGAGCAATGCATTCAAGATTTTAAACTGCAAATCTAAGTTTCCTACTAAAATCATTGTGATATAAATAGTGTTACATACCCTTAATAACAGCTTATATGTGAAAAAGAAACCAAATAATGTTTTCTTATGGAATTAGTGATGTCTGTACAAAGGAACTTTTGTGACCTGTGCTTGGGTTTTGTTGTAGGAAATACACAGGAAATATACAAAAGGGGATATAGAGCACCAGGAGTAGTATCTATTCTTTTTGTTCTATGGTAAAAGAAATTATTAACTCCCTTTAGGATTACATCTATGTATATTAAAATAATTTTGCCTGACTCTTTATTTTTAATAATAAAGTCAGTAGCAGGGATCATAAAGCTTAAAACTCCAGGGAAGTTAATGAAACATAAATTATTATTAAATTTGGGCTTCAGTCCAAATTTCTGGTTACTACTTATTGTAGAGCAGCTCATTCATTTTTCACTCAGAAAAATACCTCACTATGTATAATGCTGCACAATTAGCTAAGACCATTCCTTAGGTATACAGCTTATTAATTAGAAGTTAACTGAGTGAAATGCACTGGTCTGCAGGTTCTCTTAGAATTTGGTGGCAGAACTCTAAAAAACCTTTCACATTCCTTCCAAAATCACATGGTGTGACAATGGTGTTATATGGTCAGTGATATATGGTCAGTAAAAAGGGCTTTTGTGTTTTGTTCACTTTTCCTAAACAATAGTGGAATTATTTTAAGACCCCAAAAAGAACAAAGACATAATGATTTTTAGGTATTAGAGGAAGCGGAATGCTCAGAGCTGATCCAGAGCTCTGGAAGGCTCTTAATGTTGAGAGAAGAGTTTGGTGTATCAGGCAGGGAAAGCTTCTCCTCTTAAGAAGCAGCACTAGTTCTCTCAGTCTATCCCATCAACTCAAGAGCAAACTCTCACCTTGGATTTCCATTCTGGATCCATGCTCTCTCACATTCCAGTCTGTCACAAGAATAAACTTTCCCCCTGACAGGCTCCCCATCCTTCATCCTTAGTGACAAAAGTTTATTTTGTCTGTCTTGCTAAGAAGCAAAAATTGCCTCTGTTCACATCCTACCACACTATCAATGATGCATCATTACAGAAACTAAGAAATTAGGAGGCAGAGATGAAGTGTAATTTGTCCCACCCCACTGCAGATGTCCAAAATTGCTCGTGTGGTCTGTGGTCTATTGGTGTCTGTGGCTTTTCATTGGCTACAAGAAATCTGTATCAGCTGGCTGAGATGTGCAGAGGGTGAATTTTACTCCCTGAGGGTGGTTGTGTGAAGTAGAGAGCACCTCTCTGTTCTAGTTTCACTGGCAATGGTAGCACTATTCAGCCTCAGGATTAGTGTTTTGCAAGCCTGGGTTTGGTTTCAGTTTCTCTTTACACAACTGGCATGTCCCAAGCATATTAATCGCTTATCCCCATCAGTAATGGAAATGTCGTATCTATTGCTTTTCTGGTTTTATCTCACTGACAGCTCAGATTTTATTCTTCCATATTGGAAGATTTTCAGAATGTTTTTTTGACAGGTCTCAGGAGCCAGAGACTTCTGTTTCTATCTTGAGGTCCACCATTTATGCTTGTAATGAGGATGGCATGGACAATTATCAGACAAGCATTTCCCATTCTGTTGCTACCCAGAAGTGGCCAGCCTCTGTGGGAGGATTTTCTCCATGCATAGGTTACCAAGTGCAAAGATATCAGCTGGTATTTGCAGAAATAGTAATTCTGTGTTGTTAGTGGGTAGTGACCCAAAATGAAGACCATGTTTTGGGTTTTTTTAAAGCTTTTTTTTTAACAGCAGTCACTTTCAACTTTTCAATGGCCCATGCACCACCATGTAGGGTCATTTAGGAAGAAAACTTTTTTTCCCATTAAGGGAAGAAACTTCTCCGGTGGAAATTCTAGTGGTAACTTGTGTCTGTTGAAAAGCTGGTTCATACAGGTTGCTTATTCTGCCTTCAAGCTACCTGAGCTGCAGTAGCTCCTGTTACTGTTTGAGATCTCTCCATACTGTGAGAGGATGCATCACAAGTGCCTGGCCATTGTGCTGCCTGGGATACCTTTCTTCCATGGGAGAGGGAAGCTATGGACCATGCAGGAGAATGAGAGCAGAAGGTAATCAGACTATCAGATTGTGGCTGAAGCAAAAGTAGACAACTTCAGGGAGGAAAAGGGGTGGTGGGGGTGTTGTTTAAACCCATTTCCCTGTTCAAAAGAAATTTTAAGGAAATAATTCAAGCAGCTCTAGGCACTAGTCTTTAGGTTCCAGCCCACAACCTCTAGGGCTTTGGATTTGCAGTCCTTTTAGCCAGTTTGTTTCCTAGGCAGCAAAGACTTACTGAGGTCAGTGTTCAGTACAAGTTCGGAGCTGTGCCTGATGCACTCTGGCAGGATCCGTAACTGATGAGCCACTCTAAACACTGTACTTGTCAAGAGAATGGGTGGGAATGGGCTATGGAGTAGATAGATTTGATGAGGCTGCAGCCTTGTATCCCCTGCACCAGTGCTGGCATGGCCAGCTGTGATCTGCATCTTCAGACGCCTGCTTACAAGTGAAATTTGAAGGCTGTGGAAAGAGGGTGGGGGAAAGGCAGCAGCAGCTGGGAACCATCCATGACCATAGCTGGTTTTACAAAGATCTTCTTGCAGATTGAGTTGGGATGTTTCCAGGATTTCTGGGCCCGAGCAGCGCTGCAGACGAGAGGAGGATGTGCCGTGCCGATCGCACGGGCGGGTTTCCGCACTCGGTGGTCTGGCTGAGCCGGTCCGGGGGCCGTGTCACGGACACGGTGAGCAGCAGGCGGCAGGCGTGTCCCGAAGGCGGTGCCGGCCCGCGTGACACTGCCCTGGCCTTGGGGCGAGAGTCCCATGGTCCTGTAGCGCGTTCCCAGCCAACAGCTCTGCCCGGGAGGCTCCCGTGTCTCCAGCGTGAATATTCACAACCTTCTAAGCCTTATGATAGCCTTGGCTGAACTGCTGCCAACAAACGCTTGGGGGAGAACCTCGCCCGGTGAGTCCTTGGTGCTCACAAGTCTCCCCTGAGCTAAACCAGCTGTATTAAGGATTCATGCTGTCTTAATTGAAAGTAATAGAGAACTCACAAGAATTATAGTTTCATTAACATTTAAGGCTAACGTGTTATTTTTATGTCAAATTTGTTGGGTTTTGGTTCCCCTGCAGCTTTAAATTCAGCTCCTTTTTCCTTTGAACTGCAATATGGTTTCTTCTCAAGAGTAAGTGATTTGCATGCTCTTCCCAGAAGGGGCTACTTTGCAATAATGAGGAAGAGCAACTATGAGTGTACTAAAGCCTTACTCAGATCAGTGGTGTCCCTTCCACAGATGTAATTGAATATTGGTTTAGGTTTGGAAAGTATGAAGTACTGTGGGACAGAAGATGCTGCAGATATTTATGTGGAGCTGATCCTGCCCAGACGTAGTGTGAAGAATGAAATGATCTCCTGGAGAACCCTAGTTCCTAAAAATCCTGTAGTTCTATTAATGGAAAGGATTCTACTAGTAAAAAGGAAATTAATACTAAATATGACAGATATGATGTGATGTTTCCTCCCTGTAAAAACTTATCAAGCATCTGTGTTTGACCCAGATACACTAAATCTATATTGAATTTTTAACTTTTCCAAGACTGTTTGAGATGCCAAAATACTTTCTTGCCTAGTTCTACTTGTCTACAAGCTCTTTGTTCCACCATCAGACACATGAAAATCTGTGCTCTTGCTATTATTGCAGTTGTTTGGATCCATGCTGACATTCTTCCCTCAACCCTCCAAATACATCAAGACACATACTTTTAGGTGTATTCTTTCCCTGGGCAGGTGTTCAGAATGTGAAGATATCTTCTTCAGGACAGATGACAAGAGATTGAGAGGTTTGAGAGGTTTTCCAAGCATGCTTTTTTTAAATAAAAAAAAGTTCTGCAGGAAACACATAGTTCCAGGCAAAAGAGTAAATGCTGTACATGTTATTTTGACCATGATTTCTAAAAGTCCCCTTAGATTTTTTTTAGTATATCAGACTGTTTTTATGAGAACAGCATACTTTTGTGATTTTGCTCTGAATGGCCATGATGGTCTGAGTCAAGGCAAGATTTGAGGTTAAAGGTAGTATTTTGTATTAGATAACTCGCATAGGAAGGCTGAAAGGTTTCTTTTTATAATTTTTTCAGCCATTTTTATGGGTCTAATGAGAGCTATTTTCTCTATCTGCCTTGCTTCTGAATCCATAAAGCCTCTTCTCTTGTTTCTCTTGTAAGCAGTTACCTTCCTCTTCAGGCAGTTCCACAACACAGAAGAATTTGTTTCTCCAGATACATCCCTTTTTTAATATTTCCTTGATCTACCTGTCTCTCATTTCTTAGATTCAGCATTTTTGAAGGGAGAGAACAACACTTCTCACCTTTTTCAGAGAAAATCCTATTCTGTCCTGCAGCCTCCAGAAGAAATGTGTGTGAGTGGATGAGTGCAGAACACTAGTTCTTGAGGATTTCACCATCAGCTGTCTCATTTGAAAGAGTTATTTAGGTTATCATCCCATATTACATTCAATATGCTTTAAAAACTCAACAACCAACACAGAAATTATGCCAGAGCTTAAAGTGGGGTTTTTATTCTGATTTCCGTAGGCAGAATTCCTGATGGTAAACAGAATTGTGTATAAACTGACTCCACAGATCACTGCTGTGTAGTTTGGATATATGTGGGTATTTTGTTTGTTTGTTGTAAAAGAATACTAAGGAGATGTTTTCTGTTTTTCTGTTATACTAAGTCGTGGACCAAAATTTAATGCCACTATATTAACTTTGGAGTTGCACCCAAGATGAATTTGGCCCTGTCAGTTGTTAAATTCTTGCTATGATTGATCTCAGCTTGCTTAGAAAGGGAGCATGCCAGACTAGCAACCACAGAAATCATCAGCTGAAACTCCACCAAAATTCTCATTCCCTGTAAATTGAAAAATTAAGGTTTGAAATAAGATGCTTTGTTCTTCAATCTCACACTAACTTTTCATTAACATTATATAACTCTCAAACTATTAGGAAGATGACAATTAAAACAGAACAGTTTGAAGTATCTGAGTGGAGAAAAATAGGAATATTGTTCTAAGTAAGTTATTTTACTAGTTCTTGGCATCTTGTGGCATCTAATCTATGATAGTCTCAGCTGTAAATTTCATTGCCCTTCACCCACATTGATCATAGATGGGCATAGTTATAAATAAAATAAGGCCTATTCTTGGCACATTTGTTATAGGAATCTAAAATCATCTGTCATATAATCATAGGATGTTTTGGGTTGAAAAGGACCTTTAAGATCCTGTCTGTAGGAATGAAACAATATGAACACTTGCCCAGTTCTTTCTCGCAAATCCTATGCAGAGGAATTTTTTTCCACAGAAAGAAGAAATACCAGAAATTCCATAAGACTCACTTAGAATTGCTTTATAGCAAATTAATGAAAAAAGCTTGTAGATAAATATTGGAGCAGAAGAATCATGATGCTAACACTAGATTTTTTTTTCAATACTGAGAGGTACAACTGCATATGACTTCAATAAATTTCTACTCTGAAAAGTTATTCTTCTAATGTAACTTTTTAGATTATCAGCACATCAGTGGAACCAAAGGAATGAACAGATACTTAAAAATCAGCCATCAGTAATTGGTGGGTGGGTCAGTATTGGATTAAAAGGACACTGATCTCATGGCATGCCAATTCATTTATTCATCTGTATTGGTATTGTACGTTCGTGGTTCTTTACATGCTAGTGATTTCCACATCGAATAACTATTTTCACTTTGTATACCAGCACCAGTAAGTTTCTGTAAGCTAACAGTGCTGCACTCCTGGTGGGGCTGGGTAGGACATATTTTATTAACTTACACTATTATGATATTAGTCATATCAATATGATTTTTAGATAGGCATAACCTCTCAATTCCTGACAAGTATAGGCATAATCCTGTTACATGTTTTTCAGTTTTTTTAATCTCTAATGTCCAAAAATAAGATATGCAGGGAACAAGTTATTTTACTCGAAATTACTACTTTTTAGAGGGGAAAGCTAGGATGAAAATACCTCATGCATTAATAGTGTTCAGCATTGTTTTGTGGTTTTTTGGTCCTATATTCCAGGTTTTATTACATTCATAAGAACATAATGCCTGTGCAATTTCATAAACACGTTTGTAGAAGCAGCATGGAGTAGCTGTGTCAAATCTGCTAATTTCCTGCCACTGAGAAGGTTTATGAAGCCTTTTTCCTGAAAGACCCTGAAGCACTAGAAGAGATGTGTGCTCTTAGAGGCTGGAGCTTTTCATGGACATGAAAGATAAAGTTCTGTGATGAAGGGTGAGGTAAAATTGAGCTTTCTGTGGGACAGGAGCATGGAATGGCTGACGTTCTGGTGTTCTGCCCAGTCCTACTTCTTCCGTATCATCTGCAAATGAAAAAAATTAGTCTTATCCAGCCTTGTATTTATAAAGCAAAAGGATGATACATACCAATCTGGGTAGGGAACCTTGACAAAGCTGTTTGCAAAGAAGTGAATTTGCAAAGTAAGTTCCCATTTCAGTATTTATTACTGTAATAAGATGGTAGCAGTAGCAAGTAGAGACACTTCATGTGTGGTGTGATTGTGCCCAACAGAACCACATTAAGTGCTTTGTAAATTCTAGATCTTCAGTAAGATTTGTATCTCCTATGCAGAGTTATCCCCGTGTTATTTTAAGAAAGATGTCAGCAGCTCTGCTGATCAAATAAAACGTTAAATCTGATTTCAGATGTTCATCTGGCTTGATCTTTCATCATGAGCTTCTCTAGAATGATTCTGAAGAACAAATTACTTGCATGAAAAGAAGAGATCTCAAAACTACTAAATTTATTGACAGTTCTAAAGTAAATTAAATACCTTGTTTTAAATATTATATAAGTAATTTCTGATTGTGAGTGATAGTCTTATGGACTCTTTCCTCACACCTTCCACTCAGACTGGTATCAGATATGCCTGATTAGTTCAAAATTGGTTCAATAAAGCATTAGCTGCAGTTCTTTGGCAGCACATCACCATTTCAGGAGATGGAGGTTCCTTCAATGCTATTTCAAACAGTAGAAAGAACTCTCTGTGTAACGAAGGGCTACTGAAGCCCTCATCAGCTTTTGCAAGATGAATTTTCAAGGTGTAGCACAGTTTCTTTTATGAAAATAAAAGATCACATGTAGTAACTTGTTGGTTTTTCTCTTTGTTTGTTTTATATAGAAACTTCAAACAAATAAGAAAGTTCCATACTCAGAAAAATAATTTCATTTCTTTATTAATATTTTAAAATATTTTACAGACAAACGGAAGACATATCTGAACTCTGTTGCTCAGTGTACCGTTGTATGGCATTCTCATCCTAAGGTGATATAGCACAACCTGCATAGGTTAGAACAGATATTCTAGACCTTTATTATGAGCATCTTAGTGTCTCCCAGAGCCCCCACAGAGAAACAGGCATTAGCTAGTAAAGCATTGAGATGGGAAAGGACTGCAATAGGCTTCTGGCTTCAACAAGGTCTAACCTCTGGGGTTCTGCTCAGTGAGACAGATGTAAAGCAGTGAAGCAATGTGTTCTGAAATTGGAAAGGGCTGCAGCAGGCAGTAAAAGTTTGTAGCCAAACAAAGCTCTAAGCTTCTACTTTGTATTTTTGGTGGGTCAGGCTCCTTCCATAGGAGCTGAAAGCAGTCATGGTGCCACAATGTCCCAGAGCTGGGAGTCAGAGACCTAGTAAAGTGGCTCAGCAGGGTTGCTCTGGAGCAGAGGCAGCTTCCAGCAGCCCTGTCTTTAGTGAGGAGTGTCAAGTTTTTATGAGCATTGTTACATTTTTATAGTTTAATGGGTTTTACTATTAAAGTATAACAAAGCACGTTAAAAATTTGCCATGGCTCATTTCCACACTCAGTAGCAAGTCCTTGCTATCTGCAGCGTGGGCCCCTAGGAAGTATTAAATAACAAAGACTATCTTAATACATCTTTCTTATCCACTTTAATCATCTTGGCCTCTTTCTAGTTAAACACAGTCTTGATTTCAGATATGTTTTATCCATCTTCAAAGCTCTCAGCACAGTGGCTGGACTGGAATTGACACCTGTGGGTTGACTTCTCCAGGAAAAGAAGATGGTAGTTTGTATAGTTACTGCAGATGAGAGATCATTAGAGAATGTGTTTTGAATGACACTGTCATAGAAACTAGGGAGCACTGGATTAAACAGTAGGGTGAAGAGTTTCAGTAAAGAAGCAGTAAAGAAAAGAAAACAGTAAAAAACGCAACTATGATTAGTTGCCGACACTGAAATTTTGACAGAATGGAGAACGGTGTATTAGTTTTAAAAGGCGGTGCTGGCATGTTCAGTTATAAGAACACGAAGGTAGATCCAGGCTGCAGTCCAAAGGAAGTTTAGTGTAGCAGCAGAATTCACTCTGCCTACTGGCCATGAGATCTATAAATGACTAAATCACCAACTGCTGTTAGATTGAGTTGGCATTACTCCCAAGGATGGCAGTGTTGCAGAGAACAGGGTAGGACACTGAAATATCCACAGCTGACAGAGACTCCAACACGGAAACTAGACAGGGGAACAAGTACTTCAAGGACAATGAGAAATATGATGAAGAATATGAAAAGCAGTTCCTTAGGGTAGTCGAGGGGCAGCACTGACTTTTTCATGTTTGTGGATGTAAGAGTGCTCTGTAAGGATGTTTGCTTGAATATCTTTCTGCATTTATAGAAAAAGGTCCAAAAGTATGATAATTCAGTTAAAATCTCATGGGAATTTTAAATGCCTTTTATTTCTATTAAACTGAAACCTGTAAGGCAACTTAAATTTAGTGGAGCATGTATGTACTTGTATTGCTTTTTAAAAAGGTATTTAGATAACTTAAGATGCAGATGTTTCTGTACCTAATGACATTTTCAGAAGGAAGTGGTATCTATATTAGGAATTTTGGAAAATCTTACTAGGTACTAATCAAGATTGTTTCATGCCTAAATATTATATAATTGGGTTCCTTGTGAGCTTTAGGATCAAAGAACTTTGGAAAAGTAAAGTATTTTATTATTATTTACTGCCTTCACTTAATTTGCTCATATGTTTTAAAAGTTCTTGAAAACCACTGCAGGGTTATGGCTACATGACCCAGACCTGAAGTAAATCCGCTGATGATGATGCATTCAGAAGGGATGTATTTACCACAAGGCATTCCAGCGCTTGTCAGTGGTCCCTTGTCCCTAAAAATGTTTAGTTACTACATTCATCTTCCTGCTAACAGTCTGCATTTAATATCATTCACACTCATGATTCAGAGAACACAAGTTCATCATGAGGTTATTTATCATTGCCAAAGAAACTCCACTCATTCTTTTCTCTTAGTCCCAGAAAAGAAATAAGGATTCTAGCAAACTATTCTGAAGGGAACTGGCAAGTTCAGTGATTCTGCTTCATGACCCACAAGTTACAGCAGAAAAGAGTTATAATAAATATCACTGAAAATATATTGCAGATAACTGTTAAATAATCCCTGCTTTATTGCAGCGAAAAGTGGTTCAACAGTCCAAAGATGAGCATAGAAAATCCTTGTAGTGACAGGATATATGGCCTTTTTAAGGTTCTAGAATGGTAGCTGACCTTCCATGAGAAGGCAAGTAATCACAAGTGACAAGGATGCCAGCTGGAAGATTTTAAAAGCTTCCACACTAGGAAGGAAGAAGGACCAATAATGTGTCAGGTTTCTCAAAGGAAGGTGTCCCTGCTGGATGGGAAGGAGGAGAAAGAAGCCTATTCTTTTATTTCACAGCAAAGAAGAACAGGAGCTAGGATAAGGAGAGGTAGGAAGAAGTGAGGTAGAGAACGATGGGACTGAACGATGAAAAGGATGATACAATATGATACTAGTGCAATGCAGGGAGAGAAGCTGCTTAGAATGAGTATGATAATTTCATTTATCCATAAGGGTTGAGAAAGTATATATACTACGATGTCACAAGTGAAGCAGAAGAAATGTTTTTGTGCTGATGTTACAGACCTGTTGAAACTGGTCACCTTAGTTGAGACTGAATAGCTTGGAAGGGTTGTCTTCTAACAGTGGCATTTTTGTCGAGGCTCAAACTCTTCCTTCAAAATATTTCAAAGTCCCATTAAAATACCTGAATTGTTTGAGTGAAGAGATTTGAAGTTGCATTGAGCTCTAGTTCTCCAAATTTCTTTCCAACTTTTCTACCATATATTATCTCCATCTTTTCCCCCATATATTCTTCTCAGCTTTTCCATCAGAATCTGTGTGGAGGCTTCAGTTAGATCTGGGTAAGTTTTCTGTTGAGCTGAATTAATCTAATGCTTCTGCTTATTTTTAGCATGAAAAGTTTTTATCTTTTCCTTTCCTATAACTGGTGTAGAATTTTCCATGCAGTACTATTTACTTTTATGCCAGTTAAATTGGTATAGCTTACTTCATATGCTTAACAACAAAGGACGAATGTGAGTAAGCATTCATTCCTCTTATTGTTATTGTTACACTGTGCAGGTCAAGGAATTATTTTAGTAAGAGTGATTTCTGTAGAATCAGGATGTGACTGCTGGTGACCCCCACAGCTTAAAGCTACAGTTAACTGGAAAGATGAGGCATCTGGCTTTTACATGTCCATCATTATGTGAGATGGATTCACAGATAACTAAGTTCTATGACTGAAACTGGATGCTGTGCATATCCCTAAGGATGGGAAATTATAGCTGCTTAAACTGAATTAGTTTAGTGTTAGTGACCATTCCACCTCTCTACTTACAGGCTACATGGCAGCACTGAAAGTGAAATTGAATCTAAACACGATGAAACTGTCTTGCTAACAATGTCAGTACCATCAATGTTTCAGGTATTGTAGTCTTCCCATGACATGTAATGCATGACATGATGGATGTGTGTTACATCCATCACCTGCTTACAGTCCTCTGTCCCATGCCAGGCAGCTTGCACATCCACACGTCTCACAGTTTGTGCACTCCATTTACACACCAACACTGAATTGCTGTGTTAGCACACAGTAACACAGAATTACTGAGGGTATTTCATTCACTTGAAAAGCAGAACACTGAATTATTTTCATTGACTATTTCCACCCCTCAAATAGGAAGTACTGTTTGTGCTGTCTGCATATATACAAAATGATTTCCCATCTTTTCTGTATCAAAAACTGATTCAGTATAGAAAATACTCTTGTACACATATAAAAATATACTTTCATACCTGTATCATGTATTTTGCATAGCAATGTTTGTTAAAAAAAAAGTCTCTGTATGTCTTTCTTTTCATATTCACTTTTAAATGAAATGGAAAAAGCTGCCTTTGCAAGGAATTTTTATTGGCGAAGCATATCATTTACTTTGGCTCCATAAATCAACGTGTGGTCATGTTGCAAAATATGGGTAGCCCATTTAGAAATATTCCATCAGGAGGTATAGAGGTACAGTATATTATACCTGCTGTTTCAAATAAATAGCATTCTCAATTCCTGTTCATCTGTATATAATATATTTTATTGCAATGTGGTGCTTTCCATCAAGTTAGTTAATTTTGTTTCTGCAATTCAAGATGTAATTGATCACTACAGTACTTGCCCTTGGGACAAAGTATCTTTTTATCCAGTGTGTTGTTTCAACTTTTTACCATTCTTTTAAAAATATTCTATATGAAATATTGTAGCCTGTGCAATAAGTTTTATAGATTTTTCTAAATTATTTTTTCTATCTTCAGCATATATATGTAGTCTGTAATATATGCTGCACGTCCTTCTGTTCTCTACTTACATTTTGCTTTACAAAAAGATGCATTTCAACATAATTTGCATAAAGTTTCTGGATGATTTCAGTTAGCTTAGATCACAAGGCACATTGCTTAATTTTGTGCTTAGTGTCTTGTTTTCATAGAGCTACTCAAATAGAGAGCAATGCAGAGCTGGGTTTTCAATTTCAAGATATAATTAATTTTATTTATAAAATTTTTCTATTTGACTTTTATACTATTGTAAATATTTTCTACATTTGCATGTTTATACTGAAAGCTCAGTACTTGGCATTAGGGGGTATGCCTATAAAACATCAGGTGATATGCTGGGAAGATCTGAATGAGAGCAATTTATGTGGTTAGGTGTGTTTTGTGGACTTAAAATTCTAGCTCTATCCATCTAAAATAAGTTTTCTAAGAAATTCCATTGAAATTTTAAACAGGCATGAAAAAAATAGAACAATGATGGATTTTGTTACTTTTGAATTCATATTTTGCCAACTGGTTGAAGTAAAATAATTGGGAAAATATACATGTATATGTTAAAATTTCCCTGCACAATGCATTTAAATTTGGAGATAATCTAAATTTGTATTGCTGTACCAAACTGAAGAAAAGGGCTTTCTCTTTATAGAGAAAATGATATTAAAATATTTTAATATTAAAGATCATGAAATACTTCAGAAATATGAGTTACCTAATCTTTCTAATGCACGTATGCATCACTATTACAGCCAACAGATAATGGTGGAAATTCCAGGAATACTGTCTAGGTATTAAAATTTAGACTTCATTAAGGCATAACCCATGAGTTTTTATGTTTGCCTTTTGTTAGGATTTTTATCAATTGAGCCACTGAAAAGAATATTCATAAATCAAGAAGTTAGTAGAAGATAGTTTGTATGCAATCAGCTTCAAATTTTAAATGGATAGCATTTATGATTGGGGTGATCAGTCTCATTTTTGATTCCTGAAATATGTGTTTTTAAGCAACTGGGACATAATTAGTGCAGCATGAATTGCAATAATGGATCTTCAGTAAAAAGTGAAATCTATTGTTAATAGTAATGAAAACAACATTATATTACATTTTGAACAATTATATTTCCAGTATGCTTTCAAGGCTAACGAAAAATGCCTAGGTAGTAGAAAAACTTGTATGCTTTAATAATAGTGTATGAACAGGAAGAGTTTCTAAAAAATGTTCCAGAGTAAACATAAGTGATTTCCCATTTGAAAAACCCTAGCAGAATACCCTGAATGTTTCTTTAAACATTACTGGTGCAGCTTAGCCAGTAACACTTTCTCCACTGAACCACATACTTAGCACTGGAAGTTTCTTGCCAGTGTAGCTTTACTGTCTGGCTATAAATTGTCTTGTGCTTTAATGCATTGCATACATCCACATTTCTTCTCTGAGACTGACGAGTGGAAGAATCTGGAAAAGACTTGTTGTTATCAGGTGACTACAAGTGAGTACTCAGAGCACTAAGCTCTAGGTCTGGCATACTCAAAACCAACGTTGATTTGCAATGTTCCTCTTTCAAATAGTACTGAGCTCTCAAACTAGCTCATGGAAGGGTATTCATTAAAAAAATGTTACAGCACTTACCCAATACTTTGAGACTCTTTAGGACTATTTAATTTATTCTCGAAAAGTGCTGGGTTGGACTATGTGCTTATAGTCCTTGACAGCACTTGGAGGTCATCGCTTAGCTATATGTATATGATGAGCTGGGGACTGTATTTGTGTGTTCCTACTTTGGCCTTTGATTTTGCTTCTGTAGATAAGATTCATGGGCTTCTTTGCTCTTACCTATTGTGGTTTCCTATCTTTTCATTATGTTTGCAAGGTGAAGCTGTAGTAGTCTCTTCAGGATGTTTTCCTGACTGTTCTGGCTGTAATTGGAGAACTGAGGATTCTTCTTTTTTTTTGGTTCACTTTTCATCAGGTGGTTCACAGTATGCATCCATAATCCTTACTTGTTGATTGATGTCACCATTTACTAGCAGCACATATATTATATAATTTTCATTATTCAAGGAAAATGTGTTGCCAGTGAGAATTACAGAATTTAAGGATAAGGTGCTGGGTCAAGGATTCAGAGGACCTTAATTTTGTAATCATCTTCCTCATTCTTTTTCTTTTTGCAATAAATGAGGCAGTTATTGCAACAAATTTTGGATAATTTGTATAAATTTGCTATGCAGTCTTCCTAGAGCAGGTCTGCTTTGGGCATTGAATTAGAAAATTATAGATATGATTTTTGATTGTCTCAGCATGTATTTTTATACAGGCTAGAATTCAGGATGAGCAGGCAAACTGAATTATAGTATTTTCACATATCTGCTGTTTGACTTGCTACTTTAATAATACTTTTGAAATTATTTTTTCTGCATGTACTAAGGACATATCCATTCACATTGTGAAATTCAGGTATGCATAGACTGGACAAATGGGCACATCAAAGGAAGGATGTGCACATAGGCCCAGATGTACTCAAAATCGGGAGGGCTTAGGGCCATGCATACACATACACATCAGAAGCAAATTCACATACTCAAAATGGGAGCCACGTGATCATGAACAGCATTGCATGAATACACACATAGATACCTGCACATCACGGTTCCCTTCACAGCTGTAGAAAATGACAGAAAGGCCTGGAGCTGTGCAAACACCATTAAAAGGCATCCACACAGCCATGACTGTCTCAGGCTGGAAAAAAGGGAATACTGAAAAATACTGTCTGGGAGAACAAAGCAGGAGAGTCAACCCATCAAATGTCTGGAACTAAAATAATGCCAGAGAGTATAGCCCAGCCAAAATCGCTGCCAGCAACTAAGTTAGTCACACAGCAAGAGCAGTCATCCACACATACATATTCTGCAAGAAAAATATCTACCACCTGCCAGCTGGCTACTAGCAACCATGACGTGTGTGTGTGTGTGGCCAGTGTGTTGGCACCAGTGCTGGAAGAGGAAGAGGAGTGGAAAGAAAGGAAACAGCAACAGGAAATCAGAAACAACAGAGGTAAAATGGAATCAGTGCTCCCAGTCAAAACATTTGTTTAATAGAAACAGAAGTCTGGAATGTGTACAATTTATGTTTTACACAGTGAAAGGTCCTGGTCATGTGTGAAACTTCACCTTCTTGAGTAGCAGGAGGTCCTGTGTGTGTGAAGCCCATTGCTTTACTTAGCACACATCAGATGTCTTGGAAATGCCAAACAATGAAACAGGTGGCTAATTGGCTTCCATCCTTTCAATTCCTACAATAGGAAGAAATTTGGTCAAGTGGTGAGAAGAGGATGTTCAGTCAGGCCTCCTGGATGGTGTTCTAGACTTTCTCTGAAGTGTTGTGTGATCTTGGATGACTCATTCATGGGTTTTGTGTCTAAGTCTGCTATGCATAAAATAGGGATAATAATGCCTATTTACCTCTTAAGGGTTCAGGAAGATCGAAAGAATGGATGTAAAACTCCTTAAGATTCAAGAAAGCAGAGGAAAGCGGACTAGCAAATGAAATTCTGAAATCTGTCAGCGAAGCAGACACTGTTGCAAGGCAGATTTGAGTGAAAACAGCATTTCATGGGAGTCAAATTCCATTTTCATGTTGGTTCTGTATCTTCTGTGCTTTGTTACTATAGTTTTCAGTATAATATTTTTTTCCCCATGCTATTACTGTATGACATCTCCACACCTAAACTTTACTTTGAAAAAAACTAAATTTTATCATTTTAAAATTGGTATTTTCATACTTGCTCTGCTTGCAGCTGGTTTTGGTCTATTATTCTTATCTTTGCTTCTTAACACTCTTCTTTAGAAATCTAAGTCCTAAAGTAAGATTATCCAATTAAGTTAACTGTTTATGTATTTCTCTGAACATGTTCACTTGGGGATAAGCTATAACTGGAAACTCATTTAATCATATATTCTTATTAAGGATAATATAGGTTTTTGTGTTTTATTTAATGCTGTGTTTCCTTCACTCTCAGCTCATAAGAAACTGTTACAAATCAACCATAGTGGGAATCCCTTTTAGCCATGCCATGCTGCATGTCTTGGCTTCTCCTGTGTCATGAGACATAGCTTCAAGTTGGCTGAATCACTTATCCACCTAGACATCCACTCAGACAACTGTGGTTTCGGCCAGAAAGTCAATGATCAAAGAACACAGAAGAATTTCTCTTGAAGTAAATAAATTTTGTTTCCAAGACATTAATGTATTTTTAACAAAAAACCATTTCATCAAAAAGTTAAAGACCAGCAGTATACTAGTTTTTTACCATGGGAATTCACTTCATGGGTTAAAGTTAGAGCTCCTCCACATTTCTCAGTGAGGTATTTTGTCATCCATCAGTGTGATTCTAGATTCTAATATATGCAGGTTGTTGTTGATTTTGACAATACACCTTCAAGAACATAAAGAGGATGAAGCACTGTAGTGGGAGTCAATGTTGTTTGGCAAAACTGAATTTTGTATTGAAATGTATTTTTTGTTGAATTTTTTGTCATCAAAAGGTATTTCATCATAGTGCATCATAGCCCTCTTGGAAACTACATGGGAATGGTTCTTCTGAGGACATGCCTTTCTGGCTGAATGAAGGCAGGTGTGCATCTGCTTTGCCCATTTTTTGAGCCCACCAAACAGGAGAAGTCCAATTTAGAAGTCCAATTATGCTGGTGCTGAAAAGCAAGATATATTAGCTCAGGCTTGATGCCATATTCATATGGTTACATGGCTTTTGGAGATCTGGCTGCTGTCTGGCTTGTGTGAAGTATAGCAGAGTAAGAATCCCAGATGTCTGCATCTATTCATCTGGACATACCCAACATCTGGTTAGAGAAACAAGCTGTAATTCACTGCTTAGTAAACTTGCTTGATCATTCTTCAGCTTCACTTCTTACTTGCATATTAGCAGGTTATCTTCCTTGTTACAGTGTTCCTCACATGCTTGTTTTTAATGTACCCGGAAAATTTTATTTAGAAATAAAAATGGTAGAGCTGCTCAAGGTTCATTCATTAAATTCTTATAATAAAAACTGACTTTACATCCAGTTGAGAATATTAATGAAAAAATGCTGGCTTGATTAAAAAAGAATTTTTAGTGAAGAGTCGTAAACCAAATATTGTAACAAACCCCAAAATAGTTCAGGAGGGATGTCTGTTTTCTGGAAAACTTTGATGTCCAATTTAGTTTTATAGGTGTTTATGTATTTATAAATATATATATTTTTCTAATTGGATTTTCAGCAAAGTAAATAAAATACCCAAAGGGAAAAAAATCCTTTAAATCATTGCTGGTCAAAACCTGATCACTAAAGATGACATTAGACAGCAAATGCTTGGAGAAGTTGCAGATTATGATGAACTTATAATTTTTCCTCTTTATCAGTTTATAATATTTGAATCCATTTAGGGAGAATGTGTTAAGCTGGAATGAAGTTCAAGATTGTAAGCTGTTTTAAGTCAAGAGTATCTGCATGACTTTTAAGGTATATGAGCCTGGAAGAAAATACTGGTTAAAGTGGAGATCTAGGTATGCTTTATCAATGATTTGCTTTTGTTCTTAGGTTAGAAACTTCTCAGTATATTCATCAGTTTTCCAAGCAAGCCAAGTAGGATGATCTGGGAAATTTATCATCCTGTTTAACACAAAAATTTTTACTCTGTTGTGCTGAACCCACAGTCATGGTTTATCCCTCTGAAGTCAAAACATTTTCCTGTGGATAAAGGGGCCTGGCACAAAGAACTTTTTTTCAGGAGGAGATTTCAGACTCCCTTTGAATGTAACATTCTTTTCTGCAGTTAAAGAACTTAGTATTTGTCCAAGTGAAGGGAAAGTGGTGCTGGAAATGCAGTGAATAGGAACGAGGCTGTGTCACTAGCGACTAGTGGAGGCTGTAGTACCTTACCAGACAAAACTGTGCTGCCGAGGAGCTAAAGGTAAGTCTTGAAGCATATTTCCTAGAGGCTCCAGGTCCGTGAAGCTGCCTTGCCAGATGGGGAAGGCAATTCCAATCAGTCATCAAAGCTGCTTCCTGTAGAAAAAGCCGGAAATACTTGTGGAGTGCTGAGTGGAACTGGCAGACAGCAGGAGAGTTGCCAGTTCCACTTTGGAAGTAAACGTCTTGGGCTCAGTTCTGCTTCTGACTTTCCAGCAAGGCTCCTTCCAGCTGGAGACACCCCCCATCAATCATCTTGGCCTGAGTGTACATGATGACATTTTAAAAGGCTAGTTCAGTGCCTCACATCTTTCAGAGGGGGCATGGGGAGTTTGTTGGCAAGACAGGAGGCGGAAACGGAAATACAGTACCTTGCACAGGTGAGTCCCTGGGGCCTTTACACACTGCTACAGTACAAATAATAGCTGTCTCAATGCCAGCACCGTTAATTCAGCAGTATGTGAGTGGGAATTTCAACTAAGTTAACAACAGCTCATTTTGAACCTCCTTCCCACTTTTGGGGTGATTGTGCTAAAGACAGAATACTGGTCTGGTACCACATGGTGACAAAATGCTGAAAAACTTTTTTCTCTAAAAGAAGTCAGATCAGTTCTGGTTCATTCAATTCCAAATACGACTTGCAGGCTGTTGTAACCATGATGATGGTGAATTTAAAAGGCAGAAAGGGGTAAGTGTCCTGCTTGAAGTTTCACAGAGCTATAGAAAATATTCAGCTATAATCATAAATTCTGTGATTTTACAGAATTATGGCTTTTCCTGTTCATAGCACAGACTCAGAGAACTACTTGGTGATGGTTATGGTGGAGACCCACCAGTTTAGGATGAAGTAGTCATTCCCTGGTATGAAAAGCTGCTTTGTAGGCTCTGAACAGAATCCTAACTCCAAGACTGTTAATGCTGAAAAACATTGAGGTAAGTGTATGTCTTGGGGTGACTGTATGCTGTTGTATCCCCTACCACCGCTCTATGCCCAGACATGATTCCTGAGCCTTTCTATGCCTTTAAAACTGGATGCAAGAGACAGAGGGAAAAAACTGAGCGAACTTTTCAAAACAGTCTCTGCAATGTAGATTTCAGCTGAGCATGTTTATTCCATGCTCTCCTTAAAACAGAAACATCTTCACGTTGGTGTCGGTAGTGTCTCTAAGACATGAGCACTTGAAGCTTAGATGATAAAGTCTGGCAAGACAGTACATAAAATACTAAGCCCAGGAAGAAAGCTTACTCTGAGGTTCTTATTTCAGTCCATTCTACCAACAAATCTAAGCCCTGGGGAACAGGTGAGTATTCAAAGTGTGCAATTCCATCTTCCTGTGTCCTTTCCCACAAGTGAATGAGAGATACAGAGTGTTATGATTGCCTCTGTGAAGTTCAGCACTTGTTAAAAAGTCTGAGGCACTGAATCTGTGCAGGCTGGTGAACAAACTAAAGCTGAAGTGATTATTTCTATTCCTTGAATGAACTGGAAAAATTGAAAGGATCCAGTTTAATTGAGAGCAGATGCTTCTTCACACCTTGGGAAAATACATCATACAAAGTGTTGGAGTGAGAAGGTATCCCATCATAAGCTCAATAACAAAGATGGGAGTGAATGCAGTTTCAGGGGAAGAGCTGGTCAGTCCCTTCCGTGTTCATGGTATGCTGCATCCAGTCCAGATAAAGACGTTAGACAAGACTATATTGTTTTAAGTTCTGCCATATACTCAGCGTGTAACTTTAGGGATGTAATTTAACATCTTCATCCTTATGTTCTCAAGAAATTGTATCTTTTCTTTGCTCACTGAGATCCCAAACTCTGGAGAGGGGCAATAGTTCTATTTAGCAGCAAATACGCCATGAGTTTCTGGGTGCCAGACTAATAAAATTGTAATCTGTTCTTCTGAACAGCTTGTAGATGGAGGATATTGTTTCATTTGATGCTCTAACCTAAGTAATCACTTTCTCTCTGCAGGAGCTTTATTCTTCTATTGGCTATAGAGAGCCTGAGAATATGAGTCAACTATTTTAATCTGAGGTTTGGCTTTGTTCATACCTCCTGTAGTTCTTATGAATTCTGAAAAGTCAGTTGTACTCTGTATTCTACTCAGTGTTGCAAAGACTTGCATCTCCACCTATGTACATTTTTGCTCACATGCTCATTTCACTTATCAGTGACCACCTGCCTCTGAATTTTCAAGGTGAATGATTGAATTGAATCTTGCTATATAGTCTTCCCAACACTGGACCACACACTTATCCTGGGTCCTTTAAAACAAACAGACAAAACATCTAACATCTTTGTTCACCCTCAACTTTGCTGGTATTATTTTACAAGCATAATTTTGTTTAATACCTGATAGTTAATGGTAATAGCCTTTTTAACTTCTGCAGCTGTCAAAACCACACATCTCTAGCAAAAGCATAAAGAATATTAGGTATCCAGGCGGTAGGCTATATTATCCCTCCAGTTTGTCTCAGCTAAGAAAAATATCTCCATGATATAACTCACATGACTTTGGTTCTTGTTACTGATGAAATTCATGTGGGATGGTTGTTTTTTTTTAATGATCTCAGTCCTTTAAGCATCTAACAAAGGCATCAAGGCAGACAGCTTCATAAAGGAAAAGGCCTCTTCTCTGCTTTATGCCTTTCCTTTTAAAGAGGATCCAAGGAGGGCAGAGGAAACTATACAGCAGTCTCCACTAGAAACATGACACACAGTCTTTAGTTTACTGTCCTGTTTGTCACATGCCAGTACTCAGAATGTGGGATGTTATAAAGATCTTGGAAACAAGTTGCAAACCCTACAGCTATTGTACCATTTTAAATCTCTGCCCCCACAGCTGGACCCCAGATCATAATAGAACAAAAGACCTTTCCACTTATTCACGATGTGTCTGCAACATGACTATGTTCTTGTTAATGAATTTGGAAGTGGCATTGTCCATGCTTTGTGCATTGGTATGGGGATTCAGGGGGCTGGCATGGATATTAGTCTCAGTTCTGTGCTTGGTGTATGGTGTAACTTTAGCTATGTTATTTAGTCTCCATGTGCTGGACCTTAGCAGAGGATAGCATAACAAGAAAGTGTGAATAAAGTCAGCATATCTGAGATTTTAGGCTGTCTCTCAAACATAATTCTATGACTCTGGAAAATAGAAGACTAATTAAAAAAACTTACCTTGACAGCAAAGCAGTGATGACTCACCTATCATGAGACAAATTCATGCAAGCCCAGGAAAACACAATTGTGTGAAGACAAGTCTGTGTTTGTTTACAGATAGATCCATTTTAGCCACATTGTGTATGGACATGAAACATGTTTAACACAAAGCTAATTGGAACTGGGCTTATTAGTGTTAGTGAAGCCAAAACTAAAGGAAAGTTAAAGTGGTTCAACATGTGTTGTTAAACACGATTCCATATCAAGTGTTTTCTAATTAGCTTGGCTGATTGCTATATATAGATGAGTTTCCTTCCCATGATAAAAGTTTATTAAAACTGGATTTTTTGTGAACAATTTTAAATATAGCATAGAGAGACCACGTGATGGCAAACCAAGTAGGAACCAAAAAGACTGACCACCACTGTGTTTTCTTATTCAGTGTTCTAAGACATATAAAAGAAAGAAATTTTCTGTGACCAAAACCCACAGAACATCTATGTAGGTGATTCTGTTTTGTTTGCTTCAAGAAGAGTGGATGTGGCACATGGTATCATGTTGTGTAGCCCCTTGCTGTTGGATCAGGATTGGATGTTATAGGCAAAGGAATACACAGTTGGGGTTTCAGTGACAGTGTTTAGCTGTGGCTCTTAGCTGAGCTTTGACTTAACTTAGGCATCCTGTTTCCATTTTTCTTGGAGATTTCTTGTACATGTTGCTTTGTCCAGTTCAGAAGACTTTATGGACTGTGAAAGGGACTGCATTGCCAGGCTTCCTTTAGAGAAGTAAATGTGTTTGCCAGCAATTCAGTTTGTAGATGAAACTTGGTGGACTGGGCTCCAGATAATTTTCCATCATTTCTAGTGAAGTTCCAGCTAAGATTTATGATAATGTCAATTGTATCCATAGTTTAGATTTGATACTTCCTAGACAACTTTTAATTGCTCAGAACTGGAATGCCTACATTTTTTGGCATTCACACAAAGTAGTCATAGGAACGCCATAGGAACTTTTGATTGTTGCTGTGTCAAAGCATTTACTGATTCATTGGTCCAGAATTTAATCTGTCCAACTAAGACTATCTCATGAATAGTCTTACTCTGAATCTAAGATTAACTTGAGAAACAAATAAATTTATGATGTCCTAATTTCCATTTCTACTTAAGAGTGGTTGCCATTTTCAGACTCCGACAAAGAATGATATCGCTTTACAGACCAGACATTAATTAAATGCTTTCTGGTGTTAGTATGTGACATAAACTCCAGTGTTTTGGGGCAAAAATTACCAAAAATTTATGAATGTATTGTTATCTAAGGATCTCAAAGCTTTTCACAAATATTAACTAGGATTAACTTATCCTACTCCAGCTTGTGACATCAGGTATGAATGAGATAGTTGGCAGAAATAAGTAAAGTAAGTAAATAAAGTAAATAAACAACTAAAGCAGACAAAGTATTATGAAATTGAATAAATGAGGGCACAAATAATAAAAATAATGTCTGAGCTGTGACAAAATGTATCTTATGAAAGATATTGTAGGAAGTTGCCCTCTTTTCATATATTGGTTTGTGTCTAGCTACGCAGAGTCTTTAAAGGATATAACTTAATTATCACAGAAATAATTTTACACAGAAAACCACTACAGCTGTCCCTACTCCCCTTAACTTCTGGCACAGCACAGAATGCCCATCAAATGGGAGTTCCTACTGGCACAAAATGTGTGAAGGCCACCCAGAAGAGAGTGAAAGGCCAAAGTCTGACTCTCCCTTCTGAAGTGTTGCATGTCGGTTTTATAACTGTGATTGAAACTCACAGGTTGGTATTTTCAGCTCTTTCAGGGGCTATCCATGTTTAAGTGGCTTCAGAGTTTGACAAAGTGTTTCAACTGGATAGCAAGCAGATTTGTGTTCTGAAAAAAACTTGCTTCAGATTCATCTCTCTACTCATTTGTGAAGATGCACTCCTGCTTTAAAAAAAAACCAGAAGTTCTTTTTAATTTCCTTAAACTGAAGTTTCCATTTTTCAGAATACAATTCATTTAAACTTTGGAGTATCCCTTAATTTTATTTTTAAATGAAGAAAGCAATTATTGTCTCTCAAATCTAACTACAAAATTTTGGTTTGGATTAAAAATAACACTGTTTGGGTTGAAGTGGTGCTTTCTTTCAACTTTACAGCTGAAAGTTTGGTTTGTGACTAACCTGAGTCTAACTTGTTGATATTTTAGAAGTACCACCACCACCCAAATATTAGTGCAACCCTTATTCTCATCACCTATCTTCTCCGGTGCACACTAGCAAATACTTCTTATTTTGTATTTCAAATGAAAAATTCTCTGATGTTCATCAGGTTTCACAATAGCCATCAATTAGAAAAATGTGTTTTCCAGGAGCATAGAGAAAACATGAAACATGGAATGTGAAAGCTTCTTTGAAATGTCAGATTTCAAGTTCTGTGATTAAGAAATTGATTTTGAATTATTAATCTTTTGGAAAGTTTCCTTTTTTGCATGGATCCTGGAAGTGCTCACTCTAGTACCATGCTAGAGACTGTGTGTGCTGCAGCAAACTGATAGGAAGATTAAACTATGAAAAATTATTTTCCTCTGATGGAAACCCTCTTAGGAAGTGATGTCCATTGCTGCCAATGTAAACATTCACCTAATGTTCTTGCCAGCAATGAATTTTTTTTCCAGAAAAAACAAGACACCAAAACACGTGTAAGGAGCATGGTGTGTGGTGGAAACATGAAGGGCATGTAAGCAAGCTCCAGTTACACAAGAAACTGGAAAAACTTAGAAAAATTTGTTATCAAGGAGTGATATATGGTCAGTTCTATATATATTGCAGCAATTTTTAGAGAAATCATCTTAAATCACATATGACAAAAACTGTTAAATTCATTACAAGAAACAGCCTTAGCCCTCTTGAGTTCACAGTACCAACAGGCTAAACAAGCAAACTAGAAGGTTGAGAGGCATTAAAAAAAAGGAATTTACCCACTGTCATAAAGGAGACAGTTGCAGAGCTGAGAATCATAATCTCGGGTACTGTGTGGACCTCGCTGAATTCAATGCAGTTTTGCCATCAGATGATAAAGTGGTAAGATTTATCTGGGTCCTCTGCCTCCCTGTTGAGTGCCATACGCACAATGTCACATGCTTTTCTGACAAATTCCTGACAATGGTTAATTTCTGTGAGTGACAACAGATAAATCTACCTTCTGAGAGAGTGGGGGCTTAGGGTACCAACAATGTGTTACAAACCCTCTCATGCTACACTGCTCTTCTAGCCAGCTTGTCCCTGACTGGTATACATTGTTATAACTACTGAGAAAATGGTGATACGGACTGCTGAAAGGAACACTTTTTCACAAATATTTTAATGATAAGTTAATTTATTTTTCCACCAAAGAATACAGCTGCAAATCTTTTGATTTCAAAAATTGATGTTTTATGAAAGGTGTCATTAATCTCCTGAATCCTGAATAAAGAAGCATCAGTTTCCAAATGTTTTAATATCATCAATACTAACTTCCTACATGGTGAATGCTGATAGGCCTGTCTAAGGGTGAGGCAGCTGGCTCCCCTGTTGTCCCCATTTGCGTTTTTCTGAGTGCATCTCTCAGCTGTTAGTTCACAGTTTATCCCTCTCCAAGTTGAATCTTTTAGGGATTTTTCCTTCTTGCACATGAACTACTTCACACTGAATACTAGCCAGCACATTGTGTAGAGTTCAATTTATGTAGTTCAATACCTGTCATTCTTCCCTCAGGAACTGTATTAGTGAAGAAACTGGCAAAGCAGTGTCTGTAAAACAGCTTGTTTAATAATAGGAACAATTCATTAGAGGGAAAGGATTTTAAAACACCAAGCAGTTGGCACTCAAATTGCTGTACTTGCCTTTGTGCTGACACTTGTGCTTATGTGGCTGCAAAGGGAACTTAATCAGGGAACTGGATGAAAACTTCCCTTTGCAGAAGGAGC
The DNA here is from genome assembly GCA_013399875.1 of Gymnorhina tibicen. Taxonomy (NCBI): domain Eukaryota; kingdom Metazoa; phylum Chordata; class Aves; order Passeriformes; family Artamidae; genus Gymnorhina; species Gymnorhina tibicen. The sequence goes on from VXAZ01006531.1 coordinate 26,935, forward strand.
AGGTTGTTTTTTCAGTTGGATTAGTTCCCTGACCCAAATTATTGTGCAAGCACAGAAGCATCCATCTCACTGGCAGCTCACACTTAGAGCAACTTAATTTGGTAATTTCACCTCAGTTTAAGTGGTTGGTGAAGATTAGGAATAGCATTTTTCAGGTTAGCATTTCTGTAGATTTGTATTTCTGGAAGATGCTGTTTCTTACTCTGTGTGAAGTTTGTGTGTCCTTTCACATATGCCAGTGAAGAGTTTCTTGCCTTTGCTCAGCCTTCTGCTCTGGAGATCAATCAAGCCTAAGTACTTGTAATGGATTTTATGGGCAAGTGAACATGTTCAGAATAGTTTTTTAAGTGTAAATTATTGAGATGAATTCAGGACCTGGATAAGTAAACTGTGAACAGCTTATGATTATGTTATTGCATCCTGCTGAACTGAAGCATCAGTGCCAATCTGGTAGGCAAGGGAAGAAAATGGGTTGTGATCAGAGGTGTTTTGAACACCTCTCTCCAGAGACCTATCAGGAACATCTTCCCTTAGGCTGAAGTTTTTATGTTTAGGTCCTTAATAAGACTGAACTCTAGCAAGAGTGTAGGTTCAGTCAAAATAGCAGTCTCAGAATGTCTAGATATTGGTATTTCAGCTTGCATTTAAACACTTAAGTAGCAGAACATGCAGTTTCTATTTAGAGTTGAACAGGGGTCTATTCCCACTTAGACTGTTAGAGCAAACTTCACCCCTATGTGCTTCCTAAAGAGTGCTTTGACTTGTGAACAAATAGTGTTCTATAAGAGATCACTCCTTTTCATTGAATTGTAAATGGTTTGCATTGCAGTGAAAAACTGCAAAGGCCCATGTTGCTAACATGGTATCAACATTTTTTGCACTAGTGTTTGAGGAGAATATTGGCTATAAGAATGGTTGCTTCATCGGCCCAAATTTACCTGTACGAAGCTTGATTAGGCTGCACTAGGCAGACCTGCTACGCAGATATGAGTGCAATGTACCTATTGCTTTGGTGTTGACATGCATTACAAACAGTTGTTGCCAGGCAAGTGTCATACAGCAAAACCCTACTAAATATCAAGTTGGGTTCTTTTTTGACCACATGCTTTATTTATACCAGCAAGATGGTGCTGTGCTGTTATCTGGTCTGTTAAAGTCCAGATAAAATCATGTTTTAGGCAAAGGAGAATACAGCACATATATGGAATTAATGTTGTATTGTTAGACAGTTAATGTCTTTAACAGTCTGTAGACCAGCTACATTAACATAAACTCTGCGTGCAAATTGATACAGAAAAATAATATAAATGAAAATGTTGTATTGTTGAGTTTTTTCCATAGAAGAAGTAGTCCTCCAAAACACATAATACTCTCAACTGACAAGCATTCCTCAGATAAATGTTTCCCATTCCTGTCTATACATACGCTTATCTCCTATAACTAAGATTCCTCCCTGTTCGTACTCTCCATTTTCCAGAGAGGAAAATAGCAAGCATAGGCTGTGAAGGTGGATATAAAATGCAAGATTTAAATTTAAATAAAATATTTTTTTCAAAATTTCATTGTCTGGGGGCAATATAGAGTTTAAGGCTTTTCATCACATCAGAAACTTTGGAAGCTGGAGGACTATCTAATTTGACTTGCATTCAAATAAAGGCCAATGAGTTTAGTTCAGTTGATTTGTACTGAGTGAGTGGGATCCAACCTCTGTCTACTATAAAGATCCAGGCTGTAGCAAAAAGTCATGAAGTTCAGACTTGGTCAAAGGATCAGAACTTCCCAGAGTTTGCACGTGTTGAGGCTGTAAGAAGATCTGATCTTGTTTCTTCTGGAGCATAAAAACACAGTCAACTTCTCTACATGTTTTCTATTATCATTTCCATTAATTTCCTTAATAGAAAATAAAAGCGTGACCCCCTTCTGTCCTTTATTCCAGCTTGTCTCATCTCTAAAAATTGTAGAATCAAAAGATGTAAGCATTTGTGAAAACTAAAAGCCACTGGGAAAACATGTCTTTTCTATTGCCCATCACACTTTGTTTAAAAATCTGAATTTTTGGATGAAAACATTTCTGGCTATAGCCATGCAATGACAGGCCACCAGTATTTATTTAGAAGTTACATCAAAAAGACAAGGAAAATCAAATGTCACAGTGTCTTTTTCACAGATAGCTTGAAACTGAAGTGAAATTTATTATTTTTCTCTTTCTCTGAAATGAATGCCTCTGAGGGCAAATAATAAAAAGACTTTTGTGAGCAAAGAAATCCAACTGCCACTAGTCAAAGTAACAAAGCCTAACAAATGATTACTAGCTAGAGATTCAGATTTTCTCTTGTGAAATGGATTTTACTGAGGTTTTTTTCCTTTTATATCTTTTATATGCACTTACATAAATTACTGGGCTGAATAGAGTTGTAGACACAAACTGGTTACAAACCACTTGATATATGGTGATGCCTAATGGTAAGAGACGTGGATTCTCAGAGTATTTCTTTTGCTTACTGTTAGTAGCATGTGAACATGAAGGAATTTGAAAGAATTTGAGCCTTTATGGGACAGGTTTTGTGTGATCAATTAAAGATCTTACCTAGTGGAGCAGCTCACAATTAAAGTGCTGCAATAATAGGGATAGGGTCTGAGGAATTAAGACTAGCAGCATATCTGGACAATTTCCAGCCATGCTGTGGCCTATATTGTCATTTAGCAGTTTTAGGCTTGCTTTATGCTAGAAAATAGTTTGAACAGTGATTTGAAAATGCTACATATACTCTTCTGGTGCAAAAGAGCACATTTCTAGCTTGCCTGAATGTTGCCTTGTATGCTTTCATTTCCTCCATCCTGTATATCAAGGCTGTTCTTCTCTAAAGATAATGATGGATATGTTTACCTAAGTCGTAGGTGCTCCTGAGAGGTTTACTATGTTGACATGCTTGCTGTAATAGTCATGCTTCATGAAACATGCTAGGTGGATCTTAGATCTAATTATGAAATGTATTGATACAAATCAGTCTGCAGCTAGAATCACAATTCAAAATTTATGATATATTTTACTGGGCGTGATATAGAGACTGCCTTTTCATTTTCTGAGTAGCCTGAGAGTAATAGTAAGCCATAAAAGCACATTATGATTTATTTGAACAATATAAGGCATTGCCGTGCATAACTGAGTGTGGGTCATGTTCTGATGTCCTTGGTCAGCTCTAGAAAACTTTCCTCCTTACGACTTATAGTAGACCCCTTATGCAAATGAGGAGCAATGTTATAAAATGCCCAGGTGCCAAAGAAAGGCTCTAGGGAGGGTTCTTACCTGGTTCTGCTGAAGACACACTAGGTAACCTTGAGTAAATTAATTTTCTTTTTTTGTTTGAGCATTAAGCTTCCACGGTCTCTGCTGGGTTTTTACTTATTTATTTATTTCTGTAGCATCTAACGCAAAGGTTGTTGTTAGCCTTTTTTCTGTTTCTTTCAGTTACTTAAGCCTACCTGTAGTCTGTAAGTAGCTCCACAATCCCTGGAGAATACTTTGCCAGGAGAACATGAGATATATGTATGTATAGATATATGCAACTTGGCCAGGTGGGCAAATAACTCTTATATTGATCTTTTCCTCAATCCTCAGGAAAAAATAAAGTAGCTTGAAGTTGAGTTTCTCACTTAATGTCATGTTTTAGACAGAAAACTTTTCTCCATTCTATAATTCTATTATTCTTTTACTCTTATTTTTTACAGTGAGAAGCTAAAATACCTGTGAGAATTACCTAGCAAAGCGTAGAATCAGATGCTCCGCTCATGAGCAGGAGGATTTTTGTGATAGTAACAGACTTTAGTTAGCAGACTGCAGAAGCCAAAACTGGGTGCACAGAACTAAGGCACACACAAATAAAAACATTTAATTTGGGTTTTGAAAGATTTTTGGTCTTCTAAGGTGAAGAATGTAAGTGACTACTAGATGGCATTTTGAAAGTTACAGTCTAGTTAATCCAGAAATGACAGTCATCAAGTAGCAATCAGTGGTATGAATCTAGGGACTGTGTTATGCAGGGGGTCAGATGAGTTAAACAAGTGATCCTGTGTGCATCTGAGAACCTAGGGTACATTTTTTGTGGTATTGGTGCTGTACAGATGTACAGAATAGGTAATCTCTTCTGATAAATGTCGTGTTAAGTAAACAAGTAGGGAGTGATTCAGTGTTTATTTTACGTCATTATCAAATACACTACTTTTCTTTGAATGTTACAGTAACATGATTTATATGATGAGATAAATGAAACTTTGTGAGTTCGAAAGGAACTTAGGAAATTTTCCAACTTAATTATATTTGCATTAGAAATGTGTTTTATCTGTGTAAAATTACCAGAGCTATTACTGAGAGAATGGAGATATCTCTTACAGAACATGCTTCCAAACAGTTCCCCGCAAAGCATACCCAAACTCACTAACTCTGGGGAAGGTATTTGTGGAAGGATGCCTCTGCGTGTTTCTGACATTTTACTTACTGTGTAGATTGCACGGTATTGCAGTATAAACACGGTAGTATCAGCTAATATGACAAAGAATTGTGGTTAGTTCAAGTCCTTTGTAAGCAGCAGGTTGTCTTGCATAATTCTTCTAATTATTAAATCCACCAAATGCCTCGACTCCGAATGCTCCTCTCTCTTTGACTGCCAGTATATCAGGGGGCTGTGAGAGATGTGCATCCACTTTTCTGCCAAAGAACTGAATAAGGGCTGCCCTCCTGCCTTAGCCCTGCACTCTGGAGTGCTTCTCAGAATCTGTGTTAGAGCTTCCCGCATGCACCAAGGTAGCCCCTCAGGATATGAGAAAGTAGTTGTGATGGGGAATACTTAGTAAGGGTCTTGATCCAGAGAAGAAAATGGGCAAATGAGAAAAAGTCCAAAATGAGGCAACTTCACCAAAGCATCTGCACCACTCTGCATGTCCAAAACAAATAACCAGTATTTTGGCCTAATTACTTCTATTTGGAATTTTTCTTCCCACAGAAGTGCAATTTTTATTTTTCTTTCACAAAGCAGCTGCTTTGGGGATTATACTATGTTGTGTAAAAAAGCTCAGGTTTCTAAAAAAAATATTTTTTCTACTAGGACTTTTCTTGCAAATAAAAAATCAAATAAACAAGAAGGTGTAAACACAGTAATTAATGTTTTTATGTTCGGTAGAAAGTATAGGAGTACTACATCTGCCAAATTCTGAAATAAGCACTATCTGAAAAAACCACTATGATTTCCCCCTTATCAGCTGTTATAGTTAAGAGATGAAAAGCTGCTTTTCTTGATGTGAAACTGGGTTCAGAATGGAGAAAAGGTGAGGATTTATTATTCATGGTGTAAACAAGTGACGTTGGCTCCCAAACATGCAGCCAGCAGTCAACAATCTGATGGGAAAATGAGACCTCCGTGAACAAATTTTTACTTAGAAAAAGAAAACCATCATAAGTGCCTAGCAGGTCTGCTGCTTTAACAAAACAGATTTCTGAAGGAAGCATAGGCGCTGCTAATAATTAATTATTACAGTCAAACTGATACAGGACAATTGCTTCAAAAGACTTAACAAAACACCCCGTTGAGGTGGCTGTTACGAGCCCAAACATTTCGGTCAGTAGGCTGTCAGCTGGTATAGAGACTTGGAGCCATACATGCCAACAAGGCATTCTTGCTGTTCATGGAAAAAATAGGGTGTATCTTAGTATATGGAAGACAAGTTATGGGTATATGTCCAGCTTAACACATGCACCCTAATAAACTAGATAGAAAACATTACTAGAGATAGATAGAAAATAGTAGATAGAAAATTACTCAGAAGTATTCCATGCATTCAGCCACACTGGGGTACAGTGAAAATAGAACCGATCTGATGTGGTAAGTACTCAGGACAGAATATAATCTAGTTCCCTGTGTCTGGCCAACAAACATCTGTATCTAATAACTCTAATCACCCTGTATGTAACTTCAATAAATCTGCATTACCATTTAAATTAATTACCTTATGACCAGTCCATAAATCTACCATTGAAGAGGAGGTTTACCATGACAAACTCTTTTCATTCTTAATAATTCAATAAAATATCTCTAAGATAATAACTAATATCTTCTGTTTTGTTTTCACCTGGTGTTTATGAGATCACTAGCAATCGTTCACTGCTTCCTAAGAGCATTGTTGTTCTAGGTAAAGAGAATATTGTGTTGGGAGCCTTGTAACCCACTAGCCTGAGACTCAATTCTTGAGTAAATTGATAATGGTTTTGTGGCTTTTACTAAAACAGTGCCTGTCAAAATGTGAGCAGAGATAAAACCTAGTTTAGTTTCTTAATACATATGGCTTAGTACAAGGAAGCATCCTGCACAGGAGTTACAGCTACTTTAAAATCCATCTGAAGCATCTCTGCATTGCACTGGGTTTTGCAGACACTGAAACTTAAGCCAACTGTTTACTAAAGCACATCTTTACAGATATGCAGAACACTATCAGGCCCACTGAAGTCAGTGAAAGCTCAAAGTAAGCATTACCACCTATGAAAATGACATAATTAACACTTCAAAAATAATGTGGGTAACAAGAGTTGAAGTGTACACCTTCAGCTGCAACCACACACGTACAGTCAGTGAGCAGCTATGAGCAGGAATAAGCCTCAAAAGAAAGCTGTATAGATAAGCTTGCATTATGGTATGAGGAGCACTTGAATCATGCTATGTTGAAACCTGTCTCCTCTTCTGTCTTTTCTAATACTGGTATCTCAGACTATTTAATGTAAACAAAATGGCAAAGGCCCATTCTCTGGGCCCTGTATCAAAGGGCATGGAACAGATCATGCCCACACTACTTTACTCTCTTCCACTCAAAGCAAAGCATCCTGCTTTAAAGTGTCAGCTGGAAACAGTCCCTAAGTTGAAGAATTTTCATACCATACCCAGGCATTGCTTCAGAGAGTGTCAGTTGACATGAGCCAAAATTATGCCAAGGAGTATACTAATAATTCAATAGTAGGAATGGTTGTGTGCCAGTGTATGCTTGAGCCTAAGCACTAATCATGGATAGTTTACTAACAAAGAAGTAGTTCTCTAATATATGTGTTAATAAGTTATATGTGTTCTAACAATATGGTAAGGATGTCCAAAGCCTCTGTCTTCATTTTTACTCCTCTCTAAAACTGTATGTACTCCAGCTGGCTGCAAACATGAAGCGAAAGACTTCAGGAAGTCCATGAAGGTGATAGATTAAAATTATAAATATTTGGAAGCTTTGTCACAACAACAGCGAAAGGCACTAGGAAAGTCTACTGCTTTGCCAGTGTTCAGCTATTAATTTGAATTTGCAAGGAATGGCAAAAGAAATGTTTACTAATGCAATGATTCAAAGATATCAGTATATTCTGATGGCTGGGGAATCTCCCAGTCCAACCAGAGACTGATTTCTGTGCTTAGTTCACAAGATAACCATGGACAAGTCACTTCACTTCTCTGCTGATAGAACTGATGATATTTGCAAACCACTTTAAATTTTACCAGTGAGAAGCCTGTAAAGTGCTAACCCGTGTTAGCTGCTGTGAATGTCTGCGGAGAGAGGCAAATGTCCTTTGCCGCTGTAGTCACTGATTTGAGCTGCAAAAGAAAGAGCTGGCTGCTGCGGTACGAGCAGTGCTGAGAAAGAGTCATTGTGGCTGCAGGCATTTGTAAAACATTAAGGGACACAATTTCAATGGATTGCAGAGAGCTTTTCACCAAATAACATCCTTTGGTTGCAATGGGAACTGACTATTTTTGAAGGCTCAGTTGTGTTGGCATAGCACAATGATGAGGTTTTCATCTCACAGTCATTTTCATGGCAATGATCTGTTCCTTCCATCAAGTCTTTTAAATTATGCAAAAACTGAATAATAGACTGCAATAAAAAATACAACCAGGGACATAATACATACTTTTCAGTAAGCAGGCTATGAAAAAAAAGGCATGTGCATTAACTTTGCAGACAAAAATTGCTTCCCAATAGTCTGACTCTCAAGGATGGAGACCTAATGTTAAGTCATGTCATGGATGATGACTCTGTAAAATTTCCTGGTACATCATATTTGAGAAGAAAATAATGGTAATCATTCCTAACTACTAGACTGCAGAGAATCTAGAATCAGTTGTATTTTCAGATCCATTCTTCTTAGGCACAAACCCAGTCTGTTTCTGATGCAAGGGAAGAGGAATAAGAGCTTATCTGAGTAAGATGCTGTGGAATAGCTGGCATTTCAGAAGTTCAGTGAAAGTAAAAACCCTCGAACGACACCACCATATGTGTACTCTTCAAAATGAGGATTTGGCTGCAGCACTGTAATGAGACTTGATGTCACTGTGAGCTCAGTTCCTTTGGATTTATATGCAGTACGTGCATGCAGCACAATAGTTTATTAAAAAATAAAAATTGGGTTTTGGTGACAATGTAGATTTTAAACAGCTAAAATTAGGATGCTGAGGGTCAGTATGACCTTCCGTAGAAAACCTCCCAGGTCTGTATCACCATTCTTGAAAAAGCACTTTGGCTTTGTTGTTTGGCTCTGGGGTTGGTGGGGCCTGGCTGCTGATTCAACTTATATACCTGGGTGCATGGTACAGCTAGTGCACAATTGTAATCAAATTATTTCCCTTCAATTTTAATTCGAGTATATTTTTCTTTGATGATATTTCTTTTGTTTGGCATCTCTTTAGATAGTAACACCATGGGAGCAGAAACTTCTTGATATTTGTACAGTGCTCTTCAATCAGAGCTTTCTGATCGAAGGTCCTGAAGCCACAGAAATAAAGATAGACTCATGTTTTTAATACAGGCAAAGTTACACAGCTACAGAACTGGTATGCATAATGAAGAACCCAAAGAACAGTTTTATTCCTTTAAGAAATTCCAACTTTTGTAGGGTTTCTCAATAATGATGCAGAGGGACGTTGTCATCAGTTGTATATTTGAGGAAGGCACAAGCTGGAAATAGTAGGTTCCTGAGAAAAAGTTATTATGGTCTTATTTACTGCTAACCATTTATTTTGGACTGTTCTGGTGGGTTTGGTACATCTGTTCCACAGGTCTGGCGGTCTGGCTTACTATCACAACATGTACTAGTTATTACCTGCATTGTTGAAGCAAAAAAAGACAAGAATGAAAGTGACAAAGCAGGAAGCTAGAGCAAATCAAAGAAAAACTATAAAATTTACATTAATTAAGAAAAATTCAGTCTTTTTATATATTTTCAAGTTCAGACCCTATTTATGTTCTTTGGTTTGGTTTTTTTTGTTTCTTTCTGGGTTTGCTTTTGGTTTTGCTTTTGTTTTAGTTTGTGGATGAATATATTACTTGTATTACAAAAAACAATCACAGAATGTTTATGTAGCTTGCTGACTGAACGTCCCATGTCATCCAGTGCATGGGAGTAGCCCCACAGAGTTCATTGCAGTAATTTTTTTTTCTCCTCACTGTAATTGATTCCTTACAAATTTGTGACTTCTGCCTGAAACTGAAAGCCAGTTTCTTATTTTATTTGTAGTTATGTTTCAAAATAATTTATATTGTGGCTCAGGATAACTGCTGGCAGTCATTTTCCTACTGGTCACTTCCATCTTTATTATTTCAATACTTTTACCAGAATTCCTTTTAGTCTGTGTTTTAATTTGGAATCAGTTCTAATATTATAAAATATTACCTTTTAAAAAATTTACTGTATTTTTTCCATCATCTTTGCTATGCTCAGACTTTTGTTGGAAGCAATATTCCAAATTCTTCAGCATCCTCTCAAATTTGGAAACTCATTTTTGATGGCATGTTGTGTCCCATGCTATGGAGCTCCTCCACCACTCTTTCAGAATATCTAATGTATTTACTCTCAGCTAAGAGGATTTTCAGCATGGTCTGATTTTATTCTCGTGTGATTTTTAACTAGAGGTGGTAGATAGAATCCACTAACTTTATTAGTGACCTTGATAATGAACTCAGTGAAATATATCCCTGATGTTTTGTACATTGTCTGAATTTTGCTAAAGTTGGTGTTATGCAGATTTTCACCAGCTGACCTGATGGAATGGTTTTTTTCTTTCACTGATGTGAAGCTGCTTTGTGATCATAATGAGGCTTGTAGCATATTTAAAAGCAGACTAAGGTCTTCAGGTGTGGAATCGGTGGAATATGTGATACTGTGGGAGTACCTAATAAATTTGAACTGTGTATAAAGTGAAACTCATGTTTCTGTCTAGTGTGTTTGCCTTTAAGTGAATTTTGTATGGACTCGACAGCATTGTTTACCCATAGAAGGTGAACAGCAAGGCAGTGAGAAAACTCTTTCTCCCAACATGTCCACACACTGCCCCTTCAGCCAACCTTCACTTCCACCAGTGTATTTCTCTAAGAAAGAATTCTGCCTGGAGGTTGGGTAGTCGGGAAGAAAAGATCAGTTGCCAGAAACTCCATGTTTTGCTCCTGCTTCTTATTTTGAGTCTTTCATCTGTGGCAACACTGTCCTCTTCTGTGTGGGACTCAGTGGTAAGAAAACCTCTCCATTCCTAGTTATCACAAACCCCAAGTGCAACATAAGTAACTACAGACTAGGAGCCCCTGACCATTAGAGCTCTATTCCTACCTATCTAGACATTGGGAAATCCATCTACTAATTCTTGTCTATCATTGCTGATCCAAGCCCTCATTCTTAATCCAAACTAGACTATCAAATGACTGAAATCTGCTACCTAAAATATTAAAAAACATTCCCCCTGGCAGCAGTAGTATTCATCTTATCTTCTCAACCTTTCAAGTCCAGCAACTGGTTCTTAAGCCTTTGTTGTTCTTAACTCTAATTTACCCTCAGACCTAATCCTTTCAGAAGGGCTTTCAGAATAGCCCAAAATCTCGTAGTCACTTTAAGAATAAAAATAAGTAATTTGTTTCACAGCTGCCAGCATTACAACCTTTTATCCTTAGCAATATGAGCAAAAGTTTGTTTCTTGCTCTAAGTCTAGATCTAACTGTAACCTTAGACCAGTGGTGATGATCTCTTTGATGTTTAGTGACAAATTTATTTTTAAAAATGTTTTATCTCGTTGTAAACACTCTTGTTACGAGCTTTAATCTCTCTTCATGCTAAACTTAGCTTCTGTGCCAATGAATAATCATTGCTTGTCTAAAAAGACCATAGGTAGTAAGGAACAGAGCTGAGAAGAGCAGGACATCAGAAGCAGGACTAGAAACTGTCTCCTGTCATTCCTACTCTTGGGCACAAACACAGAGCCCATCACTGCTCATCAGGACGCTTAACTGCGGGTCAGCCTGAAAAGTGTTTGGCAGAGTGATTGCTCTCTGGACCTGAGCAAGACTTGGTAGAAAGGTTCACTATTCATTTGGACAGTAAGTAGCCATAGCAAGTCAAAAGTGTTTCAAGGAATGGATATCTCCTTCTCAGAGGTGCGTGCTGATCCTCAGAGAAAGAGGGAGTTTGACACCACGTCCCTCATTCCCAGTCATGTACAGTCTTGTACAACAAGACTTCCTTCCTTCTCTCCAAAGGGAGAAGTATTTACCGTGGGCCAAAGCTGAATGGGCTCTGTGGGGCCAACATGGGCCAGTGATCCCCTCACTGAGGCCGAGTGCTGTTTCTAAAAGACAAGTGGCAGCAATGGCACCGGGCAGACTTTCAGCCTGTGCATGGCCGTCCTGCTGTGGTGGTACACTCGCCAGCCAGGGGACTGAACTGTAAGTCAGTGTTGAAAGAATGCTGAGGTTTTGAAGTGAATGTTTAGAAGGGCTGTTCCAAGACAAAATTTTACTAGATATTGACATCTGGAAGTTTCCAATCCACCATTTAAACAAGAACAAAACAAAGCAAAATCAAAAGCCAGCCACTTTAGCTTGGAGGGAAGCATTCAAAGCAGAAATTAAAGTAACCACAAGACAAAGCACTGCCAGTATTCAAAGGAGAAAAAGGGAGAGGGAAATGAGATACTGCACTAGCAAAAGAAAGTGTCCAAATGTTGTATAGCAGAGTATTATTACTTTTCAATTCTCATTTTCAGAGTAAGATGGTCAGATCATATGGCTTGCTTTACCAAAGTTGAATTATTTGGATTCTAGTACTAAAACTAGTTGTAGTTAGGAACTTTTGTACTAGTGTGTAGGATACATTCTGAAGAAATTAAGAATATGGATTTGAACAGATAGTACATACTATTCATGAAAAGGTGCTGCTAATTAGATGCTATGACTGCTGTTCCTTTGAACTTCCAAAGGCCACTAAAGGGGCACATGTGCTGGAGTCTTCACCTCCGTAATTCTTCATATGTTTCAGGGTATGCTGGTCTGTCATTCTATCTGACCATTAAGGGCAAAGTTACGTTTCAGTTAAAGTCAATGAGGGATATTCTGTGAATTCAGTATATCATGACTCTCAACAGTGAAGCAGCTGAAGAATTTTCTGGAATGATTAAGTTTACCCTGTGAAGAAGGGGGCAGTTTCACACATCTGTCTGGTTTTTATGAATTCTCAGACAGACTCCTCATTCCAGGGTATCTTTTCAGAGTATATATCCAGCTGTGAAAGATAAGATCTTTTTAAAATGAAACCATAGGAAAACAATATGCCATAATAGAAAACTTGTTATTATGTGGAACATGTTGTTGCCTCAGTCTGGTGTCGGTCTTGTTAGTTGCCAGTGGTACAGTCTACAGCTACCCCAAAACCTGTCTCTCCTCATGAAAGGCCAGGGCTTTTATAGGCAGCTATAGCCACAATGCTAAAGTATTCCACAATTGAAGTCTTCACAGCATAAGTAACTCCAGTGTACCATGAGGTCCCAGTCTCAGAACTAGCAGGACAAAATATTTCAGTCAAAGTGACTCCCATAAAAAACCACAGAGATGACTGTCTGGGTACACAATATATTCACTGAATGGGGAAGAGTTGCTGAATTCCAGTTAAGGGAGTCTTGATTTTTAACCAAAGGGCTTCCCTTGCTAGGTTTTTGGTCTGGATGTTGCTTTAGACCTATGTTCTTTACAGTGGTCAGTTCTATAGCTTGTGCTACTAGAAGCCACAATATATATGTTTATATTACTCTGAGTATTTTGTGTTTCTTGGACAGTAACAGTAAAATTAGAACAGCCAATTAAAATGAAAGGTCACAAAGAAACACAAATTCATTTCATACTTTCCTCATTTGTTGGGGGATAAAAGCTTTGTAAGCTTGCCCTAAAACTAGAAGGGACTTTGCTGCTTCACACTTTTATAGTGTTAGTAAATGCCTTAGAAAAGTTGTGCTTTTTACATTGCAGTAGCTCTTCAAAGTTATAAACAGAATGCAAACAGTACCCTTCTGGTTTTAGTACAAGGTACACATAAAAGTCAGAGTTCTCTTTGAAGGAGATAATGTTCTTTTCTTTTTCATGGTGCTTTTAGAGCAGATAGCTGCTGATTAATTAACACTCCTTTTTATCACAGAATTTGGTAAAGGGAAGCCAAAACCACTCTCATCCCTACTCAACACTCAGCGCAGCTTGAAGGAAAGGAGAAAACACAATTCTTACAACTATAAGATGGCAGAGGGACCATAATTCAACAATGAAAACCAAAAATTAGAGCTCAAGCAAACCATAGATAGCCAGTTTGGATTTCTGCTCAGCTTTGCATAACTTGGGTGTAGAACTGAATGTTCTTGTGGCTTAGTTGTCTATTCAAATACTTATGTGACTCCGGTTGCCTGCATCTGATTTCTGTGTTTTTAATAAAACATGCTATGATTTAGATCTTTCTTAATTTTAGAGATGTTGTTGGGAAGCAAAAACAGAGAGGAATAAATTCTTTAAAGTAACTGGGATTTTGGCTGCCTTCCTGGGTAGTTCTGATTAGAAATGTTTGTTCAGGGATTGATTTCCTAAGGATCAGTGCTAGTTACCTCCTGAAAAGCATGTTTTAAGTGCTTCAAAGTAACTTTCCCACAGGAGTGAAGGATAGGTACTTCTGAAAATGTAGGCCTAATCCAAGGTCACATGGAGTTTGCAGCAGCAGTAAGAGCTTCACAGGACCCCAGATCAAACTTGCCCTCTTTTTCATTTTGTAACACAGGGTAATAATTCCTGCCCATGTGAGGTCTCAAAACTCTAACAGTATGTCTTTGCATCCAAATCAGAAGGTCCTAAGGAACAGAGAAACATTATTTTTTAAGCCCATGTGTGCAGGAGCAAGAACTTTGGCTTAAAGTTTGGGTATAAATTTATTATAATGGATGACTTCAAATTCCAATAAAAAAGAGCTGTCAAAACCATGGTGTTATTATAAAAAGTGAAAGTTGCTGGGAAGCGCCAGTCGAACATGCCATTTGGGCACTGTTAAAGGTCATCCCTGAACCTGAGCTGTACAAGAAGAGGGCCCTTTATATCTGTGCTTTGTGTTTCTACAAGTCCAAATATATTATGAAGTACAAATTAACAAAATTGTTTTGTTGAATGCTGTCTCTTGATAGACCCCCTAATGGTGTGGTTGCTTCTGCTGGCCTCAAAAAAAAAAAATCTTTAATGTCATACATTTGCAAATCCCTGAGTAAATGGTCTCTGTTTAAAATATACCTCAGTAAAGGCTAATTCCGTCAGTCTCAGACTATCCAAGAAATTAGTAACTACTTTTGAAAAATATTTCAGACCTTCTGGCTTGAGAAATAGCCAGTGATAACTGAAAGAGGGCCTAATCTGTGATAAAATGTATGGAGTAACTCTAAGTAACCAACAAATGGCTGATTAATTAATAGAAATATTTCCGCTGGTTTCGGAGTCCATTACTGAACTGATTTGGTTTTGCTTTCCTGTATTTCAGAGAGTTAAGTGATTAAATGTATGCATGCATGGGTGCTATCTGTGCCATACCATTTACTTTTTGAGGCCCTGAAAAAATCCATTTTCTTTTCCCTGCCTTTGTGAGAAGAAGTGCCAGAAGAATAGCAAGTTGTGAAATGCTGTCTGGGAAATTTTAACTATAAACAATTGTGCATATTTTCCCCCAAACTGGAAAGAAGTTAATATTGCTGTTTATATTTCATATAGAATCTGTAGCCTTTTTTATTGTTTTGTTTTAATAAACATTTTGAGGGAGGGTCCTGCCACATTTTTTTTTCCTTCTCCCCAAAAAACCTCCCAGAAGGCAAAGAACTGCGAGAAAAAAAAGGAAAGGAAAGGAAAGGAAAGGAAAGGAAAGGAAAGGAAAGGAAAGGAAAGGNGGGAAAGGGAAAGGGAAAGGGAAAGGGAAAGGAAAAGGAAAAGGAAAAGGGAAAGGGAAAGGGAAAGGGAAAGGGAAAGGAAAAGGAAAAGGAGAATTTTTGTTAAGCCAACAAAATACTTTAAAACTTGAGGCATGGTTCTTCTACCTTTGCTTTGACTGCAATGAGTATTCCTTCACAATGCTATGCCTAAGGTTATGAGCTTGACAGGAACATCACATTTTCCCAGAAGCACTGAGCCTGAAATTATGAAGCCCTGTTGATGGTATATTGTTTAGGGAGCTTTCATTTGTTAAGATGCATTAAGTTAAATTTGTTTTGATGCACTGAAATGGAATGGGTGCCTGGTAAGTCTAGACAGTGACAGTGCAGGGCTTTTACAATAAAAAAACATCATTCCTTTTTTCAGTGTGTGTGAAGGGCTTCGTGTGCTGATGTAGCTAATCCATGCATTGGGTTTTCAAAGGCTGATGGGAACCGTGTGCACCCTAACATGGCACAAGAAGAATCAACAAAGTTCTGTGACTGCAGCTTTTTTGTTGTTACTTGTTTATAAAGGGAAGAGCTTTAGTTGCATCCGGACAAGGCAGGGATGGGTTTGCAAAATTCCTGTATGAAGGGAAAAAGCACAGAGAAGCCTCCACTCTGCACATTGAGTTGTGTATTGATTGAATAGAACTGGTGGAGAAGAGTGGCAAAATTCAGGAGCAGAGTGGCAGAATGAGAGGAGAAAACATATGTGCCCTGGCTGGAGTCTGCTGCTAGACACAAACCAACGGGATGGATGGTTGCCAGTGTGTTTCATTGCCCTTCTCCTTGCACAGATTAGCCATATGCCAGGCTCTTTAGACTGTATAAACTAAAGGAGACTTTCTTAGTTTTGAGCTGGAGCAATCAGCTTTCATCTTGTGTTCTTCTGATGACTGACTGTGCTTCAATGGCCAGCTGTGTATCTTTCATCACTTTCTGTTATTGGTTTGGGTGAAGTAGAGGTGGATCCAGACCCAAACCAAAGGGGTACAACCTCTACAGTGAGCTTGGTATCCAGAGTTCTGGCCCAGCTGCTGCTGTAGGCTCAGCCCTCACACTGGAGCTGTGATAAGACTTAGATGCCTGGCTGACCCCAAATCCGGGGTTGTAGGGCTTTATCTCAGCTACCCTTTTAAAACAAGAAATTCTTCAGAACTTGCTGATCCTGGTAGCTGCACTCTTTGACCAACACAGAGTCTCTTGTGCTTTCATCCCCAGCAGCTCTGGAGGATGGAACAGTACTATTATCTAAATTTTATTACTAGTGAATCTGAGGCATAAAGTGAACTTATTCGTATGTGCACCCAGGAAAGCAAGGTGCTTCCTAACACTTGATTACCCATTGTTGTTTCCAGCAGCAGGAATGCTTCATGGCTTTTAAATGCATTTGTTATGATACCAGAACTCATGTACCAAGCTGAGAGGGAAAGTTTGCTTTCCCTCACAAAGCACAAGAACGATGTGCTTTGTGACCCCACTGGATATGATCTGCATGAACAAGCAACTGTCTGACTCAGGAAGGCTCAGGGAGATTGCAGAGATCAACTCATAGCCCATTTTTGTTCATTTGAAGTGAAGAAATATTTAAACTAAGTTACTGATACCAATGCAATTCAAAGTTAGAATTACCTGAAAGCTGATACCATCAGCTGATTGTTTGTCTTTGCCTATTTTTTTTCTTTTCTTTCTAAAAAATGATGTAGAGCAACTAGGAAACCCAAAAAAATTGCAGTTTCTTGTGATTGTTATGAATCTCATTGCAAGTTTTTTTCCTTTTTGTTCCAGCATAAATCTCACTTTTTCTAACTGCTTGTGTATAAGGAGAAGCTGGAAAACAGCTCAGAAAGCAGAAAACTTGGATTTGTCCAAAATCTTGACAAAAACTGACCTTTTGTGTGGAATAGGGTTTAGTGAGCATGATGGTGTTTGGTCAAAGGTTGGACTTCACGATCTTGGATGTCTTTTTCAGCCTTAATAATTCTATGATTCTGTGAATGGCAGCAGGCACACAACTGGGAGTGCTCAGCCTGTGTGCTTATCCACCGCCTGTAGCAGGAACCCAGTGCATGCAGGTACAAAATAGAGATGGACACGTTAGCAAATGTTGAGAGGGTCCTGCACTCACTCTAGCAATTGCCCTGTCTCCTTGTCAGTCATCAAACAGAGCAGCTCACATTCCTGCAGCTCTCCTTGTAGCTAAAATGGCAAAGAAGAGAACAATAATGTGGCAACAAAGTTACACGAGGAAGCCTGGCAGAAGAGCATCTAGTCCTTACATTTTAAAAATTTTTATGATAAGAAATTTAGGATCAAAATGTCTCTTGGAAACACTGCTGTCAGAGGGAACTTGTTGGACTTGACCCGAAGCTGCTCCAGAGTGCTAGGGCCAGTGCTCACTTCAAAAACAGAGACAGAAATTTGAAAATGGGTGAAAGGCATCATTTGAGATAGTCTTGGGGAAGGGTACTGGACTGGATGCCAGGAGATAAGGCTTCTATTCCCAGCTCCACTGTTCATCATCCTGACTTCACATGAACTTCTTCAGTAGAAGGATTCTTGTTGTGTGTCTGTGCAATTCTTAGTATAGCTGGACTGCCATATCATTTGGCAATACCATAAACTAACACATTTTTTTTCAACCAGACACTGATTCTTCTTGGACCAGTTCCCAGCTCTTTTTCTTGAAGTAACTTTCAACTAAGAAATTAGAGATTAAAACTTAAACCAAAAAGAGATTATGTAGCTCCAAGAACAACTTACAAGATTTCATTAAAATGTTTATTCTCTAATCAAATTTCAAGTAACAAAACAATCTTCTTGCTATCCCATATCACCAGAGCTTATTATAATAATAATTCAGTCATTTTAAAAAATCCAAAAGCCTTCTGGGCTTACATATTTCATCTCTCTGCCAGAAAGGAAACTACAGAATTGTATTAAAACAAACAAACAAACAAACCCTAAACTCAACCAAACAAATAATTCTGAACAACAAAAGCTAACTGCAATGGTATCAAAACTTTCCCTCTTGTTTTTCATCTAGAGCCATGGAAAATTTGTGGAAAACTTACAGGATCATAATCTCTATGGTCAACAATTTTTATGTGGTCACACATTACAGGATGTTTGAGATACCTTTTATGACTAAGTAGTCTGTTATTTTCCATTTGCTGTGCTGTTTACTCCTATCAACTGGGAGAGGAAGGGACTATCGTAAAGAAATGCAAGCCAAAACTGCAGCATCTCATTATAGATACAGAAGGAATTAGTAGAGCAGGGCGAGGACCTATCTTACCAAATATTTTTGGTATTCTAGTTTTCTATTGGAAGTTTTGGAATTCAACTTCTATTGGAAGTTTTGGTATTCTTCTGTTTTCTAGAATCTTTTTTTCTCCATTTCTCTCTCTCATTTCCCAGATGCTTGCTCAGCGTCAAGTGCTAGCCCTACATAAGACATTGAGTTATGACATAGATGCAGGGAACAATTATTTTACCATAACACTCCTATGCAAAAGAGCAAAAGTATGACACATATTTTTATTTTCATTATTATGAAAAGATGGGTAAATATTCAAGATATTCCCAGAATATGCTGAGAAACTGCAATGAAAGTAGGCTAAAGCAAAATTAGGCAAAAAAAAATGACAGCTTGTAATTTGGCACCATCTAAATAATCATGGAATGTTTCAGCTTCATCATAACAATTATTTTAAACAGAAAACAGTCCTTTTGAACAGGTGTGACATCTAGTTAGCTACCACTGGACTAGGACCACAAATGTCAATTTTGAAAATGAGCAGTTGTGAGATAATTGTCTCAGATATGCAAGTCTGGACTTGAAAACCAAGAGGATCTCGTATGCAATAATGTCATGTCTGACATTGATTTCCAGTAGGCAAGTCATCTAATGGACAAATTATTCATCAGTTCAGTAGGCAAATGTTCATCAAATCAGACCATTTTACCCTGTTCCCCTATAATAAAAGACAGAAAATAGCTAATGACAAGGATTTTCTTGTAAAACTGTCAGAAACTGACTAACAGCCCAGAGCTCTGGTTTAAATATGATCTTTACCTACTTGAAATGACACAGTGGCTGTTCCAATTCATGATAGCAGAGAAACTGAGATCAAAATCTTTTATGCTAGCAACATTTAGGGACATGTGGATTCTATTTGCCCAGCAATTGTGAATAATAAATAAACTAAGTCACAATTTGTTGGTAGAGCATTTATGGTCAAAAAAAGAAGACAGATTTGCCAAAACTATTATTCTCATAGTTTAAATCCACAGATAGTTTAGTTTCTATTTCCTAGCTTTTCTATGATGGTTTAGGCCAGCAATTCCTAAACTGTGGTTGTTGGACCAGTGGTGGTCCATAAAACAATGATAAATGGGTCTGTAGCTGGTTTCTCTAACTACATCACCTTTGTTGTCTTTCCAATGAAAACTTGGATGAGAAGGGTGGGGCAGAGAGAAATTCTGAGAGTTGACTGTGACAAAAATTTTGGAGTCCACCATACTGAAAAATATAATGTACCCTTTTACAAGATTGTGATGTATTTATTTCAAAGGTCACATGTACTGCAGACAGCATTCACAATTCAAGTGTGTTCTGAACTGAGCCATTTCCCAACTTCCACAGGTCCTGAAGGGGCATAGTCTTAGTGTCATGATGGAAAGTCTCAACTGCAGAAACCACACATTCTGGAGAAATCAGGTCCAGTGTCTCTGGCACTGACTAGTGCCCACCACTGGAGAAAAAACAATTGACAGTTAATGTAGAAGGCTAATTGTTCAGAACTTTATGAGGTAAGAGAGAGGGAAGGAGAAAGAATCCTATTTTGGCAAGTAATCTGGGGCAGATACAGCCCACAGACAGTTTATGCCCTGAAGCTTGGTCTGATTAGTGCAATCATTATCTCTGCCTAACATGGCTAAAGATGTGAATAGTCATAAAATGATCCAAGCTTTTCATTAGTACCCAGCACTAGTTATTCTCACTTTGTGACCTTCTAGGGTGGTAAGTTTTAACAGGTCAGTTTCATGCTGTTCAGAAATCTTTCCATTTCTTGCTTTTAAAATTTTCTGCCCTGTAGTGTCAACAACTCTCTTCATGTCTGGTATTAAAAGGGAGGATCAGTCTTCTGGAAAGCAATTGTTTTCAAAATGCAAACCACTAATATTTATAGGAGTGCAAATGATGATTCTCAGTATTGCTGAAGATACAGAACATCTTCCTTTCATTATTTGATAACAAAGCAGTACTTGATAGTAAAGCAAAATGCCCCTTGGCTCTAACAAAGCTTTGTCCATTTAGCTTTGGAACACTTTTGCTACTTGTTTTCTAGGTATTACGTGTTTAAGTTTATGAGACTGACACTTAGTTCATAGAGTAAACCCAGTATATGCTTCAAAGGTGACATACTGTCTTCTTAGAGACTGTATTTTCTCTTACTCTTTCTGTTAATCTAAAGGGGAAAAAAAGAGTAGCATGAAAATTACTATTCACTGTATTGTATCCATGTGCTCATCATAGACCAGGTCTTCCTTGTGCCAAGAGCAGTAAAACTGCAAAAAAGGACAGTGTCTCTTTCTTAAAATTTATTGTTTAAAATTTGAAATAATGATGAACAAAACACGAAATAATTTCTGAATAAGGTGTAAATTTAAAGTTCAGTAGATACTGCAGAAAAATTTCCATGTGGAATTACTTTTTCTGAGTACAGATAAATAATTCATATAAATTTGATTCTCACTATGTTATCTGATGGTAGGGAAAAGGACCCAGCTATTTTCCTTTTGTCTAGCTTGCTGCTCACATTAGTAAATCACAAATAGATCACAAAAGTTTTTTCTTTTTCCACTTGTTCAGTGGAGTAATTCTTCCAGTCATCTCCTTTTACATGTTTTTTTTTCAGTTGCCTGATGGCATGTCAGCTGTTGCAAATGCTCTGGCTTCACTTACAAAAAGTCCTAGATATTTCCATTTTCTTTGTAGAATAACTTTATAAATAAAAGGTTGCTGAACTCAGGCTGATCTAAGAATTTGATTTAAATTCATTCCATTTAATCCCTAGTATTTTCCTATGGCATTTCTTTTCAAAGGCATTTAGACATCTGTTGGTACTTTTGGTAGTTTCCAGCTGTTAGATCCATATAAGAAGGTAGAAATTACATAGTTTTGCAATTGGATTATAGATTTGGGATAACAATTTTTTTTTTAAATTTATGGATGAAGTTGCTGCCTTGTCAGATTTGACTTTAATCTTTTAGATGTTCATAGCCAGTGCTTTTTAACCATCTCTCTGCTCTTTTCTTCTCTCTGCTTCATTCTCTCTTTCCTTTACTAAAGAACCCAGGAAGCCTTTGACTCCAAGAATCATTTGAAGTGGCTTTGGCTAGAAAAAGCTCAATATATTTTCAAAATGGTATTTTTCAAATATTTCTAAAAGACCCCTGATTGTCTACAGAGTCACAAGAATTAGTATGTATTCCTCACATTATTTGGTTTAAGGAAAGCTGAAGAAAAGAATGCGAAGGCAATTGCCAAAAATTATGAGAACTTGCTGCAGTGTACAGAGAGAACATTGGTCAGTAATTTAGACTCTGGTCTTGGTATAGTAACAGGCTGAACCTTTTGTGGAGATCCTTAAAAACATCCTCATATGACCCAACTACAAACTGTTATCTAGTCATTCAGACTAATGGTTCAAAGAAACAGTACTCTCAGATACATCATTTCTTTGGGAACCATTGGATATGGAAACTTTAATCCTGTTATCTGATTAAATTGTCGGCTTCGAGAAAAAGTTACATGGTTCTGATCAAATGGGGCATACAAAAATGTTTGAAAATTTAATTGAACATTGTATTAGTAAACTGGCTCCTGTGTAACAACTTTAACTTTTGGCCACAGTTTAAAATTTCCCCAGATGTATGACGTCTTTAGAACTAAAGTGATACTACTATGTAGAATCAGAGAGAAAAGGTCATGGTTTAAAACCCAAGTGCACTTTGAGTTTTCCTTTTCAACTACAAAGCAATTCAATCCCATTTAGCTTCTGAAATTAGGTCTCATTTTCAATGTAGGCTTGGAATGGTGAGACTTTGGTAACATTGCAAGTCCTAACATAGGGTCAGCACATCGATACCTTTTCATTGGTACAGTCTTTTGCAAGCCTTTTTCAAGGTTTGAGCCTGCCATTGATTATGGTGGCAGCAGCCATCACTTGTCTAGGTTTTTTATTATCTTTGAACTTCAGAGAAAACATTACCAGGAACCTAGGCACATATCTTTTACTCCAAAGAGGATGCTGTGAAGACATCTCAGAAGACTGAAAGACAGGTCATCCACCATTGGTGTGTCTCAAAGTTCTAAGCCTACATCCTAAAATCCTCAAAAAAAGCCTGAGAAGGGTAGTGAAAGATTTAAAAACATTTTTTACTTAGTATCAGAGGTCCAGATCCCCAGTAGTATTAAAATGGGCATTCTTATTAAAAGATCTTATCATGACCTTTGTGGGACTGTAGCATGACTCTCTTGGGGGATCTGGGTTTTTGTACTAAAAAAGACTCCACAGCTAATATTATGTCACATTTTAAAGATGTAGGATAGAAAATGAATTTTACTATGTGCGTATTTGCTGAAATTTTTGTGTTGCTAACCACTTGATTCTGCTTCATATTCATGGATTTTCTTTCTTATCCTAAAAAAAAAATATCTCTCTTGTTTAAAAACATATGTTGTTTCAAATATATTGAACTGCTTTCAGCACTTTCAGGAGATATTATTTTCCTCCTTCTCTTTTATTGCCTGAATTCAGTCCTTGTTAGTATTAAAACAAATATCTTGGCACCAAATGCAGTCTCCCTGATCCCTGTTTTTTGTTAGCCACTGTTTGAAAAACTTGTTAGCTTAGTGTTGGGCACTCATTAAACTTTCAACTTACACAAGCTGCCTCCCAGCTCTGACAGACTGTCAGTGCTGCAGCGTGTGCATGCGTGAGCATGTGTTTGTGTGTGTGTGTTTGAGTGTGTGACTTACTGACCTGTGTGCAAGGCTAATAAAATAGTAAAAGAAATGCATACCCCCCTTCACACCCCAAATCCAGAGTGTAATTTCTCCCTTCCATCTGTGGTGTACAGAATCCAGCAGTGATCCCATACAGGGCTCCATTCTGCTCTCAAACAATGGGCTGCTGTTCAGTCCATATTATCATGTATTACCTTAGCCGTGGAAACTTCTCATTACTAAGTTAATAAAATATTATTCTTCCTTACCCCAAAATTTTTCACAACATGCATCACAAAAAGATGCATGTCTTTGCATTCAGAATGATCAATATCTCTGCTAATGTATGCAGGTGGTCACATGTTCTTTGTTTTATTTTGTTTTGATTTTGTTTTTATTTTTTTGTGTTTTGTTTTTTTTTTTTAAGCAGGGCTACAAGAAGCACTGAAGATGAGGGGATTCTGTTTTTCCAAAGGTCAGGCTTGGATATGCCAATGGTTGCCTGGCTTGCATATGTGGAAAACCAGCACAGCAGCTCTTTATTTTTTAATCTCTATGTGACATTTTAATGTTTTACTTTAATTATGTATCCCTTCTCTTAACACTTTTGTGCTGTTCTGGAAAAAAAAGGAAAAAAGAGAGGTCCTTAGAGAGGAATAAAACAAGTAGAGACACTTCTATACAAGGCATCAGAACAAAAGGGAAAGCTTAAAATGCTTTCTTCTATCTCAGTCCTCCATGACCCTGTAACCAAACAGTTTGAATTTTAGAAAAAGAAAGCATCGGGAATTTGAAATATGTACTTAAGGGTCCTCCATTTCAGAGTAAATCAGCAGTGAGTGCCACCAGCTAGGAATGTTGACTGGTGAGGCTGTACTGGTGTACCCCTGCAGAGGAGACAAGCTGAGACATCTAGAACATTAGTTCAGGCTTAGAGCACTGTTCTGATGTATCTGTTAAGAATTAGTCCCATGAAATTAAGGGAGCTTGGAACAATAAAAGGGAGATTTAAATCAAACCTCTTTAATGTCTACTGACTTGCTTGTCCTCTGAATTTGTTCTCCTGGCTATTCATCTCTCAATAGCTACTTGTACTGAAAAATATCAATATTTACACTGGGATATGTTCCCCAATGGTTGATTATTTTTTGTGGTTTGTGCTTGAGCTGAGGTTCAAGGTAATGAGGGCTTTTCCCTCCCTCTTACTTACCTCCTACTCATGGTGAGGAGGTTCAGATGGTTTTAGCTAAAAAAAAAAACGCAAACAAAAACAAAGCCCTGAACAGCTTTTGATGAATAAGTTTAAGAAGATTTTGGCAATAGCTTATGAAAGCACAGTACTTGGTTTGTTCTTTCCAGAGTAACTCTGTCTCCAAAATAATCCTAGTTCTGACCTTCCAGAGAACGTTCCACACCAGTGGCAGGAAGGTGTCAGATCAACTATCTCTGCCCAGCCTGGCCAGCCAGGCTATGAGGCCTGAGCACCAGCAGGGATGTCCTTTGACTGAGAACCACCACCATACATACGGCAGGCTGGGCACAGATCCACAGTGGAGAGTGGAGGTCTCAGGACTGTAGACTCTAAACGGCAATCCTTGAGCATTTGTTAAGGTTACTCAGGGCATGGAATTGAATGCAATTGCCATCCTGCTGGTTCAAGTCAGGGAATGCTTCGACCCCTGTTCTGTCAGCCTTTTTTTTCAGGCTGCTTATTTTTGTGCATTGCCTTCCTTTTTCCCCTCTCTGTGCATCTCGTATTTGGAGATGGGAATCTCTAAAGAGCTCCTGCTCTGTTGTGGTGTGTATGTGCAGATCACAGCACAGCAGAGCCCAAGCCTGTTGAAGAGTTCCAAGTAGCAGCTTTATATTACTGAGCAGTTCCAGACGGCTGCTTTTCCTTGTGTCTCTCTGGGCATACCACTGAGATGTGGCCCTTCCTGACCCCTATGGGGTGTGGGAATCTCTTGGTTCAGACTGACTTCACTTGTTTACATGGTGGACATGGTTCCCATGCCCATGCATCAATATCTTTTAAAACTAGCCTTGTATTTGCCAGGATTAATCCACATGTATGCTGTTTTACCTGCTTATTGAAATTGTATACTTAAATTCTTAGGTCACCTAAATTAATCGCTCTGTCAAAGGATGACACAGATCAATAACAAGACCATATCTAAATGTTATTTCACTATCTTGACTAAGAAGTCATTCCAGGGAAGCATTAATGAGTCAAAATGAGGCCAGATATTACATGAATGAAATTCTCTTTCCATTTGCTGATATGGCTGCATATTTAGCTATCACAGTCTCTAAGAGACAGGCATCCAAATGGGTTAAATCTTCTTAAGTCCCCTAGTAAAAACAGTGGATGTGCACCCTATTTAAAGTAAAGAATGCCACGCTATTTTTCTGAGGCCTTGTTTTTGTCCTTTACAGCTTTTTTGTTTAACTAATATGAAACAAAGCTGATACAGGCTGATCTTGCACGGCCCTCTGGATGCATCTTATTTCTGTGGAATTGAATAGCTTCATTATTTTTTTCATGTTTGTCAAGGTGTCTTTCTTTAGCTCCCACAGTCATATGAAATTTCATCTCTAGTTATTTTACAAAACATCCTGCTTTTCTGGGTGCAAAAAATTGTATAGCACAGCTTGACAGCCTTAAACTCTGATAGCTCAAAGCTCAAAAAAAAAGAATTAAAAATTATTTTTGCACTTAATCTCAGTTTTTAAGACTCACATGATACAGTTTTAGGCTTATAAATTCCTGCCTCATGATTTTAGCATATTTGATTTGCCAGCAATAAGGTTGGCTCTGAAAATGAATTTTAGTTCTGGGAAATAATTTTGGGTCCTCAGAAACTCTTGTCCCAAAATAACAGAAAACTTTCAGAGATTGGGAATAAAGCTGTTTATACAGAATATTTTAATTTGACTAAATCAGCAAGTTGTGAAGAAAAATGGTTTATTGGAGTACTTTTGGTTGGTTCTACTTTGCAGTACTACTCTTGACTTGAAATCCATAATTTTCTGAAACATCAATCACTTCTGGAAATACCTCTCGTGCCTTCTTCATTAATCTCCTCACTTTTGCAAGATGCTGCAAAGAAAGATCCTTTCTGTGGAGCTTACTGTGTGTGGAGTCAAGAGGGTGTTTGCCTCACCACTGGTATCCACACTGCTGCCACAGAAACTCAAGGAGAGCATTGCCATTGATGTTGATGGTACCTGATTGTAAATTAGTAAGTTTGTTGTCCTCACTATCTGCTTGCTCCATTTGTTGTGCTAGCAGAAATTATTCCATTGCTTGTCACCAGCAGGAAGGAATTAGTTTTTATAGATCTTTTCAAGCTAGACTGTTTTCCAAACAGGGTAGAGAAAGGAAAATGAGCTAAGAGGGGATAAAAAGGTTGGGGCAGGGATTTCCTCTTTCCTGTTTTAGCTATGACATAGAACAAAGCAGAATCCCTCATCACTGCGCCTCAGGTGCAAATATTTGTTATCACGGGAGAACAGTGAATGTAGGGGGTGGCAGCTGTGACCTGACCTGACCTAATGGTAGCACACTGAGTCACGGGAATGGGACACCCATATTGAATATGCCACTTCTGCTGGAAGTTATTAACAAAAGAAACAACCCACAGGTTGCTTCAGATTAACTAAGATGGAGGCTTTTGGAAGATATCTTTGAGGTCACAGTTTGTATGCATGCAGATTGGGACTGGTTTAGTCTTATTTTTAGCTGTGTTGGGGAGATGGCAGATTCTTTCTAACCCAAATGGAGAATGTTCTTGGAACTCTCAGCATGGATTGTATCACCTTTTGTCTGCATTGTGGCAAATTATTGTACAGTAATGAAACAAGTATAGAAAAACACCACAGACATCCCAGTCAAGGAAGTTCACAACTCGGAGACTATATTAGAGGGTTTTTTAGTTCTATATTAGTATGGAAGCAAGGTAGGTAACTCAGTAAGTTTTCCTATCTCCAATTTCTATTTTTTGTTCCCAGAAATTCTGTTTCTGGGAACAGAAGGTTTCCCTCTTTCAGTCCTGGGCAAATTCTGTGTCATATCTTTGGGTTTCAGAAAGCAACACTAAGGAGGAGAAACCATCCTCGTGTTTCTCTGTTTTTTGTGTGACCTAAGACTAATTTAAGATGGAAAATTGCTGTCAGTTCAAAAGTTGCAACATCAGTTTACAAAAAAAGTCCACTTTTCTCTACATGTTTCTCTTTAATTCCTCCCAACTCTGGTTTACCATCCTCTGTCTTTCCTGTTGGAAACTGAAGAGGTAAAAGCTAACTCAGTGTGGACTTTGCCCTGATTGCAGCAGTTCTGTGGTTTTGTATCATGGGATTTAACTTGAAGTTCTTGGTTGCATCTCTTTTCCCCATTCATGCTGGTTCAATATCCTGTCCATTTAAAAATAAATAAATAAATAAGAAAAAACAAAGTTTCTTCTTGCAGCATTCAAGCCAGATGTTTTTGAGATTGAGGAGGGGATTTTTAGTGGAGTTTGAGTGGAGTAGTTTTTGTTATCCCCCACAGTGCTTAGTAAGGACAAAAACATAACCTGAACATTTCAGTGCAGAAGGACCAGGCATTTTTAGTCTTGTAACTTCCAGCAGCATTCCCCCAAACACTTCCTCAGCTTGTTCCTTTTCTTCATATGCTGTTGTTTTAGCTGGCCTGGCAGGGCCTCCTTCTGCAAGAGCAAAAGCTGTTGGTTGTGGCAAAAGGAGAATGTTGAGATATTGCTGCCTTGAAGAGCACAACTAGTTCCCCTCTTGTAGCCAGAGAGCAGGAATAGAGGGGTCCAATCTCCTTCTTTCTTTTGAAAGGTGAGGATCTCCAGGTGTGCATAGGTAAAATTGCCACTGAGCTGTCAGTTCAGGGACAGTCCTCGCCCTTAAATAGGAGATACAGGAATAGGATATGTCCCCTTGCCTTTCTCATTTACTTACTTCTTACTCTTGCCTTCATCTTTCAAGCCATTCTCAGGTATTTTCAGGTGCACCTGCAGTGTTAGTCTTCACCTTCCAAGATAGGTCTCAGTTGTAACTTCTGTTGCTAGCAGTTAGCTGAAAAAGGCAAATCTATTTTGTGTGAGAACCTGAAGGTGAGAAAAATCCTTCCATTTAACTTTCAAATAGCTATTTGTATTCTTAAAAAAACTAAACTAAGTAAAAATGTTAGAGTGAAATTATTGCTTTGTTTCCTCTCTTTGAAAGGGAGAAATGTAAGTGAGAAAATCAGAAAATATTAAATGAAGAATCATGACCACAACTTAAGTTCCATGGAAGAAATACATGTTCAATTGATGTAATGTTCCATCAGTAAAAACGTGGAAGCCAAATGTCTCAACCGGTCATTACAGCACATTCCCCTTTCTGACAGTCATCAAACTGAGGACATAATGATTGCAGGCTGTGGGGAGAGTAGGCATCAGCCATCTGACTGCAAAACTTTTTTCAAACAATATTTAATTATTAAAAGCAGTTCTTCTAAGATCATTTAATGAAACCTGATGTCCTGTCTGACCTTCTAAGAACATAGCACTTTGGTAGCTGTACTCTTGGTTTATTTTATTAAGGAAATAGTTATTTGTGGTTTACAAATATGTTATCAACTTGACCTTTCTGTCTACCACTCATATGCTCCCTCGAGTCGTCTACATTATGCATTGCATTTATTCACTCAGACTGTTCAGCTTGACTGAATATAGTCTAGCTGGTATTTTGAAGCACCTTGATACAAGTTAAACCATTACTTTGAAAGATTTTACTTTGAAATATTGAATGTTAAAGTTGTCTTTAGCTGAAAACCTGCTGGATAGAAACAGCAGGAATGAAGAGGAATGTCACCTCGCTTCACTGGAAAATTGCTGTCTTGATTACATTTCACTTGTGGCAAATTACCCTGGTGGGTTACATGACACCTCCTAACCAGCACTGCATAACAAAGTGATAAAATTTCCATAACTCTATAATTTGAGATTAAAATGGAGGTAAAATATTAAATTTTTAGAGATTAGTGCCAAATCCATTTAGAATCTGAATTTCTATACTTATAATCATATGTTAATTACCAAATTATCAGCATGACAACTGTGAGGATACCCTCTCACAGGTCCTCCTTTAAAGCTGCAGTGGCAAGTAAGTCAACAAGGTTTGGAAATGCTCTTGGCTGGCTTTCCTACAGGGGAAGACACAGAGGAACATTCCAGCTTTTATTGCTTTTTTTTTCTAAGAGCAAAAATTACTAAATCTGCATGGAGTCCTGTTCACTGATGGAAATATCATAAGTATGCTCTTCTGGACATCTCGGACAAGTATCACATTTTGTCTTGCCTTTTCGTGTTCTTTTTAATGCCATTTTAAGGGTCCAGTATGGGGAGAATCTCCTTCTCTCCCAAATATTCATGCCATTGTTGAATAACGTTTATAGTGACTTTTGTGGGAATGATCCTCTATTCTTCTGAATCAGTTGGATGACTGATTGTCTAGATTCCACCAAGCTGTCCAGTTGTAGGAGGAATTCTGAAAGTGTCATTGTCTGAATCTAACCATAGACCATGTTACTGGCCACAGGTGTCTCGATGAGGGGCACTAGCTGCTTGGTTTTCTCTGATAATAATAACTGCACACAGATGACCACTATTATCATTTGTACAGTAGTAGCATTCAGCATGATTCGTCGTGAACCAGTGGGCAGTGCTCTACAGAACAAAAAGCTCTTGGATCTTAACTCCAAGAGCTTAAAACCTATGTCTGTCTGTAGTGAAGGCTGTGACTGCAACTTGTGTGTACACAGGTAAGTTAGCTTTCAGCTGGGTAGTTTATTATCTGGGTAGCTCTTAATACAGTAGCTGAAGCATAGGGACAGGAAGTGACATCTCCAAGATTATTTAAAGTCCTAGAGTATAGGAAAAACCCACAAACTTTGGAGTTCCTCTGTAATTCTCCGCCTACCAGGCTGCACATTTACTGTTTGTTAATTCTACTAGGGTCCAGGTGCTTCAGTGATAAACATATAAGCCCAACTGCATTTGATTTATATTGCAGCTTTTGAGAGAGATGTTTCTCCTGTGTGCTGTACCATGAGTAGAAAATCCTATTAGGTAGACACAATTAGCACTGGGGAACTTGTTGAGCTGCAATCAGCAGGCTTCTGGCATAATAATTTCCTGATAATTTGCCCATGTCTGAAAACGGCTAGTAATAGTAATATTCACCAGAGCCAAAGGGAGTGATGTGTATTGTGGATGTTCTATCAGTCAATACTATCCTCACTGCTTGATGTGTCAAAAGAAGACAAAGGCTTGGCTTTCCTTGGGGTTTCTCATGTGGCAGAGGGAAATGCCTGGCAGTTTTACATGGCAGTTTAGTTATTCAGCAGTGGAAGCTGTGATCATGAGCTGGCTTCATCTGGTTTCAATCACTCACTTCTCTCTCTCACTCTCTCTGCTGAATGTTCCTATGTTCATGGAATATTTTTCCAACTGTGTTCCTTTGGCATTACCTTTCCAGCCTGCAGCAGCAGGATTGCAGGAATAAAAGAGGTGCCTTCATCAAAGTAGTTCTTGGAATCAATAAGTTGTTATCAACATTACAGTAGCTTTATTGGCTGCTCTGGCAGCAAACTTGTTCTACTTTTCTTGCAGGGAAGTGCATCTTAACCTTTCCCAGCTCTAGCCTCAGTGAAATTTAAAACAATCTGATCAGTATCTTTAGAATCCTTAGCTAGCTAATATGATTCTGTCTTGCTGATGTGAAGTTAAAGGGAATTTGAACAAAGAATGGAGTAGTGTTCTTTCAAGATATCACATTATAACTTTGCTTTGGAGAAGATTTTTTTAAGCAAATAACAGTTATGATGGAAAATAACCTCTCCTTTATCCTCGTTATACTTCTGTCACCAAGAATTTAAGCAAATCTGTTCTTCATCCCATCCAGATAAAGTCACAAGCAGATTTCAGAATCACAGCATGTGTCAGTAATCAAACAATATAGAGACCAGGGGGCTGGTTTAACTTTAGCAGTTTTGTGCTGGGATTATTAAAATGCGTGGTGATGTGTTTCACGAATGCGAATATCAAAGCTCCTTCTTTTATGTGAAGGAAGAAGTGGCACATGTGAGAACACTCTAACCAAAAACTGCATTTTAAATATAAACATTTCCAATATAAAGGCAGTTTAATCTGTATGTGCCTGCTGTGCGGTCCCTTCCTGACTCCAGAAAATAAATGTGCTAAGTGGGTCATTTTTAACTTAGAAGAGCAAGATGATGTTGATGTCTTCTGGAAGATCCAAAATGAAACCCATGCTTATTCCAAGAAAATTAAACGAGAACTTGAGTGTGCAAGTATGTGTACATCTGTTCCTTTAGGTGAGGGTAGCTGTTCCTTTGAAGAAATGACATTCAAGAGCTGTTCCATGTGGACTGATCACTGGAGAGAGCCAAAGATTTCCATCATGTTAATGGGGTTCTGCCAGCAAGATGCAAGGGACTTTTATTTGAATTGGGTAGTTTTCCAGGATGGACCACTTCATTGAGGAGGCTAAGAGACAAAGGGAACAACAGCAAAATTATTCCTGTGCCTATCTCAGTGGTTTTAACAAAAGTTTTTTTTGCTCTGGGTGGATTGTTTAGAGCTTTACAAGTATCTTTCATTATTTATGCCAGCCACGATGCAGAATATTGTATCTTTAAGGTGTAAGACTACCTGCTATTTTTTGGTGATACTTGGCCAAAAGGAACTACACATATGACTGAACAATATTCTAGCAAATTTGAATACTGCAAGCTAGATCAACAAAGACATTAGTCTTCAAAGGAACTGCAAACTGTAGAATTAAGAATCTCCAGATAAGAACACCCTCATGTGTATCTACTTGTTCAGATCTCATCATCAGTATTGCAAAGGATATAGCTAGAATAATTTTCTGTTGAGAGGCAAAATCACAGCTTTTGTTCCGGGCCTTTAAATAGAAAGGCCCCTAATGCAAAAAAATACAGTGGAAGATAGTGGGAATAAAATGAATAGGAAACTATGATGGGAGTTAAAAGTAGTATCAGGTGCAAGTGCTGGCATGCAACTGCACCCAAATAACGTCTGACGAAGATGTCTTCCTGACATCAAACAACTGTTCTCTCTCACAGAGGGCAGGAGCATGTGGAGATCAGTGTCAGGTGGAATAAAACAGAACACCTTTTTTTTCTTAAAACACAGGTGGCAAAAGCATTATGCAGAGCTTGTTGAGCACAGGCCAAGAGCTGACTTTGTTCTATGGAACAGGTATGTCAGCTTACTGTGGTTTTGTTGAAAAGACCTGTACGAACACTTGCACCAACTGGAGTGTGTCATTGCTAGAGAGTTACTTTGGATGATTAGCATCCTTTTCTATCTCTAGCAGTGAGCAACACCTATTTTGCAAAGCCGCACCAACATTGTTTCTTCTTTTGGTCCTTACTGTCTTGCTTCCACACTACCTGTTGTGCTAGCAAAATTTGGGAATGTCTCACAGTTCTTGTGTGTGAGTCAGCTGAACATGTGTATGATTCTTTCTGCTTGAGGCTGTCAGTTTTCTGTGAGCAGGCTAGAATTTACAGTAAATATGCTGTTTGGCCTGTAACCTGGGGGAGCCAGCTATTCTAATTAGGAAACATCATCAATGCAAAAGAGAAGGTTTTAGAATGGTTTATAGTTAAAATTTAAGAAACATGGATCACCTTAAAGAGAAGAAATGAGGCATACTGTGTATTTATATGATATATTAGATGCACAGGAGCAAAGTCATGTCTGCAGTATATTGCAGTCAGCTGGACTATGGTGCAGGTCAGAGCTCAACAGCCTCTCCTGTCCACAGCACCTTGATGTGGAGTGCCTGTAGCTCTGTGGGTTTACCAGTGTTTCCATGGGAGCCCAGACTGTGTGCAAATACCGATCTTTTGTGAAAGACATTTTTAAGAGTCCTTTAGAAATAATACTTTGAGACACTGTCTGCTCTCATTGTCTGAACGATAAGAACAGTTAAGAACAGATCTAGAATAGGTTTACCATGGCTGGTCCCCACTGCCTGTGGGAGTTTGCACAGTGAGGCAGTGTAAGCCCAAATTCTCTCTGGAGGGTCTTCTTTAAACAGAAAGAATAGTGTGTCTTTATGATCCTTTCTCCCTTTTTTCTGTCTGGAAACATTTCACACTGAATGTTCCTTATGTGATATAGGCAAAGCTGAACTTCTTGAGAAGTACAGTGCTTTTCCTGCTCCAAATACCCTGCCAGCCTGATCTCTATGCTACTTAGACCAAGACAGTCAGCCACGTTGATCCTGTAGAGATGCAGTTTTCTCCTCACAACATTTTAAAGCTGCCTATGATTCCTGGGTCTAAACAAAAAAGCTTTCGTTTTGGTGGGAATTTATCTCACATACTGCTCACTAATCAAATATAAGAGGATGTTTGTTCACTTATATAACTTTGATAGCAGTTAAGTGTCAGCAGTAATCTGTCACTGTTAAAAGGTATCATTCCTCCTTTTTACTTGAGTTCATGAATATCAGCTCGAGATCATATTCACTAGGGGCTTTTTAGGCAATAAGGGAATAGAAACCTTGTAAAATGCATCTAAGATTGCAGGGTTAATTTTTAACCTGCTGTAGAATAAAGCAGTATAAAATCAATTTGGCCCAAACCTGCTTAAGTGGGTAATTAAGATCACAGTCAACCAAAATGGTTTCTGAAACAATTGCAGCTATAGATCATTACACTTCTCTTCCAGCACAATGCAAGAAGACAGGCCCCAGCTAAAGCTTTCATCTGGCTATCAATCATCATTACACTGTAAACTGCCAGGGTGAGAGAGGGCAAAGCTTTGAATTCAGAGCTGATGGAAGTTCTATGACCTGTGGACTTTCTTAAGTTAAAGGCTAATTAACCATAAACGAGTCAAAGGTCTGCAAGCCTAACACATTAAACGATGTGCCTGCCTCCTTAGGTTCTATTGTATCTGCAAATGTTAATTCTGTTAAGTGTGAACACATCTAAGGCAATCATTGCCTTCTCCCACCCCTCCTTCTGCCTCCTTAGTTTTATATCTTGGGATTTTCTCCATGTATGGGAAGTTAGGTGGAGCTTGGGAAATGTGCTTCTGCTGGAGAAAATTCTGAGCAATGCAGGCTACATCTGGAAGAGGAATTCCTGACATTCTTCTTTACAAATCAGCTTGGCCAAGTTAATCACATTAGCTTCACAGAGTATATTTAGTTATGGTAGTCCAGAATAAACAAGCTCATAGTCTAAACAAGTATGTTTGAGATTTCATAGACTGTGTGAGGCAGCTGTAAAACCACATGAATCTATATAATAGATCTATGGATATCAGTATAAAATGATAACAGAGAGGTACAGATAAAAACTGAAATTTAAAGGTAGCAATAGAATGATATGGAACAATGAAAGTAGCAGTGGTTAGACAGATCTATATTTTTGGAGAGTTTGAATGTTTTCTAAATTTTGGTTTTTTTCTTTAACTAAATCTCTTAGCCAGAGAAAGATAAAAAGGTTATCACCTGCTTTTGGGGCCTCATTCAAATTGAATTCAGAATTCATTCATGAACACTCAGGAAATGTTTAATCAGATGAAACATGGTATCAAACAATATATTAAAACTCAGAAGATGTGTATTTGCCATTGTTATAACTGTGTTGCCCAAGTACCCACACGCCCCTGCCCCTTCATTCTAGCGCCTCACTTACATTGCAACAGTTTATGGAGCCACTCTGCAGACCAGAACTAAAATAGGGTTAAAAGTTTTCAATTTCATCCAACACATTTCTGTGATGGAATTGGTAATGCTGCAGGGAAAGAAAAAGAGCAGGTGCAGGGGAGGGCAGGAACTTCTTAGGTCAGCTTTGGCACCAGAGAAAGCGTTTATCTGAGAATATCCTGAATCTCTCATTGATTTGCCATTAGCGTTTAGCAAGTTCAAGTTCCTGAGGTTGCAGTTCCATTTTACAAATCCTTTCACAGCTGAGTGTAAGGGGTTCCTGTTCCTGTCCCTGCCAAGCCTGCCTGCATCCGTCAGCTGCTTGTTCTTGCCATCTGCTAGACACCACAGCCCTTGGGTCATACCAGTGAAATTGTCTGTGTAACTGTGATCTAAAGGGATATAATAAATGACCTGTTTAAAAGAGCACAAAGTGGAAAATCTACGATCTTTCCCTCCCAAAGTGGGATAAAAGAACCTTCTATCACTCTAGGTATATTTGCTTTGCTAGATTTTTCTCTTGTGAAAGTGAGAGGGGAAAATATTTCATGACTGTTATGTAACGCAGGATCTTCACAATATGCAAGTACAAAGTCCTTCACTGTCTTCTGCTTTGATCACTTTAGGGTATTTCAGCCTGTAAGACCAGTTTTGTCATTCATACAGTGAATTTAAGAGTATTGTAAACAGCTACCTTTAGATGAGGGTGACTGTATTATACGTGAAGCACATAGTTTTGCCCACAATGCTGACTTTTTAAATTGCAGCATAGTGAGTACATGCATTATCATAAATTTCAGCAGTATGCAATCTGACTACTACAGCAGAATTCAGACTACATTACTAATGAGACTGTAGTGATGAAGACATAATTCTACAACAGGCATAGTTTGCATGGAGAAATAGTATCTTTTATTAGGTTCAGAAAGTTAAGAAAATGGACAAATTCAGCATTCAATTTTCTTTATCAAAGCTGTATACCAGACATCATGCTATGCTATGACACAACAATCTCACAAAATAAGTGTAAACGGTTTTAGCACTTGCTTTGAGGTTTTGTTAGAAAGATCCTTCCTGTGCTAGGAAAAAACACTGATGTATTAGAGGCCAGAGTTTTATGGGCTTTGGGCTGCTACAGGTATTGTTTCTGGAGGAGACCTAAAATTATATCCTGACCATTTAGTGTCAATTAAAGATGCCTTAATATCATTTTCAGGAATGTTAGTACTGGGATTTTGCTTCAGTTCCACAGTGGCTTATCACACTGTAGATTTGGTCAAAAGAATTATTCTTTTTTTTCTATCTCCTGAAGTGAATGTATTATCCATCTCTTTCTAGTGGGATTGTTCATCTATTTGGTATGAAGAGTGTTCTTGGACAGCATACTTGGCTTTCTCCAAAGCTTTTGGCTTAGTACTGATAGGCTTTGGCTGCATTTCAGGGCAGGTATTTTTGTAATGTCCCATCACCTGGTCCAATCCAGTACTAATATTATAATGATCAAAAGAGAGCACTCAGTAGAGTGCATGGAACTTCCCACCCCAGTCATTTATTTTTGCTTCCACGAGACACAGAAGCAGACTGGGACTGAAGGGTCCTTTTGCACCAGTTGGTATTGTTTGAATTAAAACTATTAAAAGTTGTATCACCAATAAATCTCATTTCTTTGTTAAGACATGCTGGGAGGGATCTCCAGAGACTGCTTTTTGCTCCAATATAATTTCTTATTTTCTTCAGCGAATGAAATAATAAAATAGAGTTTTGAATGATATTTTTGTAATAAAGATTAATGAAATAGTAAATAATGAAGAAAGCAAGATTCTATCATGGAGTGACTGTAATCATCTGAGCATGTTGTCTTCCAACAAACAGAGTTTTAAGACTGCTGACTAAGAAGGTCAGGTATTCCCACATGCTGAGACTCTATCTTGGAAATTCAGAGGAGTGAGATGTTGTTATAAATAACCATCCCAGCAAGAGCTCTTAGTGCCTCTATTTCCAAGAAGAACATGTAAGAAAGACATTATTGGGAGACAAGCTTAGATGTGGGGTTTGAGAATTGCAATGCTCAGACATGTAAGATACTTATGCTCAGACATGTAAGGAAAAATGCCATTTCCTCTTCCTGTTTGTACTTAGATGCCCTAAGTAATATGAAATCTCAGATTAGATGATCCAATAGCTTCTTAAAGACTCATGTCCAGTGAATCCTGTGGAACAGCTTCTGCTTCCCCTTCACTTCACCATTTATATATGCAATATTGGATATCTGGGGTTCTAACTCTAGCATGATGGCACTGTGACCCAATTGGCTTCAGAAGAGCCACACTGGTGTCAGCCTGAAATAATGCAGTTGTAGTTGCAGTTTGTACAGAATTTTTGGGATACCTCAGGATAAAAGGCACTGTACAAATGTAGGTCACTTTTATTAAATGCCTTGCAAATCGTTTATAATACCTTTAAGTATCAGAACAGCCATACCACATCAATAATCCCTGCACATGTGTTTACTTTACTTTACAGTTTGCCACAGTTCACTATAAATGGCTTAGATATATTCAGTAATTCAGTTATAATGAAATGTGCAAGCCTTCAATAAACATATGTGTTACAACTGGCCTCTGATGTAAATGCTCTGCCAATTATATGTACATTAGTGATGACTGTAGCAGGCTTGTAAATACTCTTTGTAATTCTTTGGCCTCTATCCTCCTATCCCTTACATAAATTTTATAGTGGTGTGTAATTCTAGGTTCACAGATTTTAAGGCCAGGAGGGACCATTAGGTCATCTGACCTATCGGTGTAACAGGCCAGAGAACCTCATCTGATTGCTTGAGCAGAGTCCGACAACCTTTTTGTTTGACTAAAGCATATCTTCCACTCTGCATGTCTGCATCAAGACCTTGAGACATTAAAAATTAATTAGTGGCTTCAGAGTTTTACTCCAGTTGTTAACCATCCTCACAGTGTGTATTGGCTTCTTCCCCTGCTGTATCCTACATTACATCTTTGAACAGAGCTGAAGATCCAGTGAGGAGAGCATCACCTTAGTTTTGAGCCTCAGCTGAGATAGTTTCAGACTCTAACCTACATGAAGTTTTGGGGGAAAAAATAAGCTTGAATTAATTCTTGCTAACCCTTTTTTTCAACAGACCTCCAGATGTTATTTCCATTTTCTTTCCCATGATGGATAAATTCTTTTCAGGGAAGCCGTGTGAGAGCCATATGCCATTTCAAATTCATTTTCAGCCTTTGAGTACATTACTGAAAGAACTCCTCTCAGAATTTTAAGCCTTATACATCCAAAAAAGATGCCAGATTTTCAAGGGCTAGGCACCTCTTCAGGTATACAGATGAAATCAATACAGATTTTAAGAACCTGAGTGTGCATAAAGGCTGGTAAATACGAGCTGAAGAGCTTGAAAAATCTTCTCACTTTGTGTGGATCTATCTTTTGGAAAATACAGCTCTATTTTGATTTATGTGGTGCTTGGCAATTTTTTGTATTCACTAGATACTAGACTCACTAGAAAGTTGTAAATGTCCCCCTTTCCATCCACCACCATACAGGTTTCTCACAATCATGATGTTCATTTCTTTGGACACCTCACCTGATTGCTGGCACAAGTCTTTTTATTCTACTGAGGTCTATTCACTACTGTCAGAAAGCCTACAGTTTTCTAACAGTATGGTTTTATTATCTGCCAGATTCACAGATGCTCTCATTATATGGGATGGAGGAGGAGGAAGAAGATGGGGAGTCTGGATCTAAATGTGGTTTCCTGTTTTGGGAAATCTTATTTTACTCAGATTGATTTTGCAGTCTGAGGAGAAGTAAAACTACAGCCTATATGTGAGAGGCAGGCAGAGGAACAAGTGACAGGTGGAAGGTGTTCAGCTGGTAGATGATTCCTTAGAATTTTATGCCAGAGCAAGGCACAATATTGGGGAATTGCAGTCTGGTAATTTAAGCAGAAACTGGTCATGACTGAGAACCCATAATAATTACTATGCTAATGAAAGCAAAAAGGCAGGAGAGATAGGGATATGCTGATCAGACCTGTATCTACAGGAAAACATTGAAATCTTTAGAATAAAAATGCAAAGTTGAGACAAAGTGCATTTTTGATTGCTCTATTAGCACAAAATAAAAATGCACCTAAACTTTAGTGCTTTTATTATTACACTTAGGAACGTTTACTCACTGAAGGTAAAGTGCTTTGAGAAGGAAAACATACTTCCTCACAGGGGTTGCTTCCCATATTTGGAGTATGACTGTTTAAATTGTAGCTCAGCAGAAATATTTTGATTCTGTGGGGCACCAGCAGCTCAGCAACAGTGCTGCCTTTCACATCCAGTTCTTAAGCGTAACAGATCATTTAGACCCTGGGTTGGCTAGGCTCACATAAACCAGGTTTACAAAGAGTTATAAAAGCTTGGCTTTCCTCCTTCCTTCTCCCCCACATTCCAGTTTTTCCCCTTATAATTTTACCACAAGGCAATGCAGTCAAGCTTTTCTTGGATCATATGAATGTAGATCAATAAATATCAGTTGCAGAATGGGAATCTACACTCAGGCATGTGCTAGAAGGATGAAATAGTTATGTTAGTTTAAAGGAACTTCAAAGTTTGTTTCGTTTTATATTTTCAGGGCACAATGCCTATGTTATATAGGTACCAAGCTAAAGTTGGAGAGGAAGAGGAAAGTTCTTTCTAAAAAAGCCGCAATGCTGGAATGTGCTGTGGAGACTCAGATTGTTTTTCAGCTCTAGAGGCATGTAAGGTAAGCAAAATGATGTTATCTCTGTCTGGATAAGGGTACTACACATTATGGAATAACCTACATTTCAGCTGTGATCACACAGTTATAGTCTATAGATAGATGCAAAGCATCGTATGGGAACAAGATGTTTGGTTCAACAACAGAATGTCAAAATCATTAAGGCAATTTTTTTTCTGCCAGTGCTTAGACTACGAGTCAGCCTCCACCAGAGACCTTGTCCTCTCCTCCACTCATATCCCTCTTGCAAGAGGTAAATGACTTTGTTAGATCTGAAGTGAGATTCAGAGTGATATTGAATCATTTGCAGAACAATACTGAAAAGTTAAGCATTGTTTAGCAGAAGTCGTACAGGACCAAATGGTCCCAACATTTATGCCAGCCCTGAGTCATTTTCATCTACCTACCTTATCTCAAGCACAGGAAGTAGGTCAGTGAGTTTTAGATCAAGACTGTGCTCTGCGTAGTGTATGGAGCAACTCAGCTAAAGTCATGATTCTATCACTTAATTGAGCATCACTGTATTCCAGGATAGTATCCTAAAGACTTATACTTTCTCAACAGTGGGTTTGGATATTTGCATGGAAGTTCCTGTGAAAGGCCAGCATAGTTACTTTGTCCTTTTGACTGTATAATGGAGGAATTGCCACAATGAGAGCAAAGGCAGAGGAGACAGGGTATTGCACCTTTGCAATTACAGTTAACTCCTATGAAGATACAGTATTTCTGATTATAACTAGTGTGAAAGATTGCACTGGCATTGTGTAGAAGTGTGCTGAATCAGCAGTGATGATGGCAGCCTCTGAAACTTGGTAAATAGGGAAAATCAAGCATGTGACTTGGGATGAGCTGTTGTAAAGGTGATTGTTTCCTGTATGAAAAAGTGTTAATTTTACAATGTTTCGCTTTGAAAGAAACAAGGTGAAAGATTTAGCAGATAGGAATCATGACAACGAGATTTTACTTAGCCATCTCCTGCAGACCTGTTGCATGAGTCTAAGCAATCACCTTCCTCCTTTGTGCTGCCATGTCTTAATTTAGAAGCTGAGAAATACAAACTCCCAGGGTGTTGTTTTTAAATGTTTTAGTTAGAAGCAATTATTATATTTATCTTGCCCAACTTCCTACATAAAGCAACCATACAATTCCAGCTACAAATTATCACTTTCTTACAAAGTACTGTGCAATCCCTGGCCAGCTGCAGCTGTATTCATGATGAAGTGAACGGTCTGCACACTGATACAGCTTCTTTTCATTCATATGGCAAGGAGTAACACACCATGTATGCTTGGACAGAAAGGCATGATTAGTTTATTTTAGATTTCCTGATATATCTCTTCCACAAAGTATGACACACAAAAGTAATTGTATAACTTTTCATACAAAAAGCAACATCTCTTTTATCAAGAATAAACTTTTCATGAAAAGGCTCTTTTCATTAATTAGCAAGCTTTAGTCTTATAAAAATGTCATCAAAAAGTATTTTCTCCCTTCTTTATTAGCTTCACTGTGAGCAAAAGTACTTTTGCTTGAATTTAAGGTAAATAATGCATCTATAGTCATGTATGATTTATATTTATATGCAGACATTAATGGCTTTCTATGTGCACAATCATATATACCTGTATCAGAGTACCAGATCAAGTCAGTCAGGATAGTGTCTCTTGGTCTGTCTCTCACACACACACATTTTCAAAACCTGAAAATTTGGCACTGCACTGTAAAACTCAGTAAAACAGACCTCATCCTAATCAAGGCCAAATTAGTTCTTTAGAGCCCAGCCCTGATGATTTGCATGAGGCCCTCCATGTACAGATACCAGAATGTGTGTATGTAAATGAAAACTTAGAGTTAACTCTGTGCAACCAGAGTAGGTGCTTTCAATAAAGCTGCTGATTCTTTCACAGTAATAGTGACCCATAGTATATTAATATCAGGTTCCCCCCCTTCTATGACACTGTACCTTGATGAAGGAGAACTAAGAAATCTGGCTTTCAGCTCCATAGGCATATGGCAATCTGTTCTTAATAGACAAGTCAATATCTAGATGTTGCTAAATCTCATGTGGAGGTACCTTGCTTTTTGATTAAGTCCAAAAGATGCCTTTGATTTGAAAAGCTTCCAACTGAGCATAATTTACAAAGCATTTTAAGCATTTTTGTTCTTCTGATACATGAAAACATGAGAGCTTGAATAAAGGATTTCGGAAGAAAGAGGTGTTTAAATTTATTTCAAAATCAGATTAGGATACAACTCCCTTTTTCCTCTTTATGTTCTGCTTATGCAACAGAACAGGAACACAGACCTTATTACTGTTTTCAAATCGTGTGGGGAGTACTCATCATGTGTAGGCCCAGTGCAAACGCTCCTGCACCTCATTTCTGTGGTCCCCACTGCAGAGAATGTAGCAACAGTGAGGAGACTCAGACCCAACACAGAGGAGTCTGAACAACAGAAATTTGCTGGAGACCAGCAAGTGCATGTCCTAGCAGCTAGTAGGCTGGTTTTTCTTGAGTTTGGTCCAAACACTGGTTGGCAGGTTGCAGCTACACCCAGTTAGAAGCATCAAATTTGCTTATATATCAAGGACCTCAAAGCATTTTCCAAATGTTAGTCAGTTAAGCACTGTACCATGTGCCATACTTACCTGTAATGTAAGTAAATATCAGTGGATATATTTTACAAATGGACAGATTTGAATTCCCTGAAACTACTTCAGAAACCTAGAATCAAGCACTGTCAGAGCTGAGGAGAGACCTTGGGATTTGTGACAACATGCTGCAGGTATTGGCTATTCTACATCTTTGCCAGAATCCAATAGCAGCAATATGAGAGGTGCTACGTCAACCCCTGAGCCAGCCTCTGAGTAACTCCTTTGTTTTTCTCTAGCTGCATCTGTGAAAAGCATATGCTTGTTCTCTCCATCAGATAAAAATAACAGAACGGGATTAGAGTATTCTATTCCTCATCTCTG
The DNA here is from genome assembly GCA_013399875.1 of Gymnorhina tibicen. Lineage (NCBI taxonomy): Eukaryota > Metazoa > Chordata > Aves > Passeriformes > Artamidae > Gymnorhina > Gymnorhina tibicen. The sequence goes on from VXAZ01006531.1 coordinate 69,740, forward strand.
TCAGGCAATATAGTACTTAGTAAAAAACATGGAAAAAAATAAAAAGGACACCATGAATAAGGAAAGCATGCTCAAGTCTGACTGCATAAGTCCCAGAATACATGGGAATTTGTGCAAAGCCTGGTCTGTTTATACAAGTTAGCAACTAGAAGAGCCACCATAGAGAGATTTGCAACGAGTAATTCTGACTCTAGGTAAAACAGATACAGTTGCTTTGCCTTATTCACATCTGACTTGAGATACAGTGGGAAGGATAATCTGTGCAAATTCTGTACTGACATGCACAAAATGCTCAGGAGCTTTTACCAGCTGAGATCAATATAAGTAACTGGGGCAAAGATAATTTGAGAGAGCACAGACAGGTCCAAGGTTGAAAACTCACATTTTTGCTCTTTGTATTCTGGCACTGTTGTTACTGACTGAAGAGTAGCTGCTGCAGTTAAAAGCTCAGATGGCAGTAGCACAGATTGAGTGTCCTCCATGTTTTCAGAAGACAATCTTTGGAACCATCATTACCCTATATCAGATTTCCCAGGAATTTTCTTGCAAGAAATATGTCTATTTATACATGCAGACACCTGCAATCCCTGAAGAAGACATTTTTCTAGATGAAGCCCCCATTAATTATAAATTGACCTAATTCCATTGACCAATTTATAGCAGGTAAGGCTATATTATTTAAATTAAGATCTTTAAATTAAGATAATATTAATTAAAATAGAAATTAAGATTGATCCAAAGAAAAACTTGATCCACCTGGTCAAAATATGCCATTTCCAACAATTTAGTGAATCAGAGGTTTGGGAATTGGTGTGGACATCACTAAGCAAAATGCCTGGTTTGTGATACGAGTCTATGGATTTAAAGTTGCTGGTTTGTATTTAATGAAATATGACAATTTGGCAAGTGCATTTAAGTCAGGAAACATAACCCAAACAGAGGCTTGGGTATTATTTACTCAGAATTTTCAATAAATATTCTTTCAGCAGTGTGCATTTAAGAGGTAAAATATATGATGAGCAATTTCCGAAACAGGGATATAGCCATATTTTTGTGTTTTAATTCACTGAGTAGCACTTTCTGAGTCAGTTCTGCTGCATGTGCTGCCATGAATTAAAACCAACAAATTTTAAGAATGTTGGATATGAAAACTGGACACGGGTAAGCTGGGACCCAGAAACAGAGAAATGACTTAATTTGAATGACATGTCAGTTCACTGGCTGGCATCACAACAGTCCAGTGATGAAACTGTTGGAATACTGTGGCTTTCTCTTTTCATCTTTTAATATGTCTTTATTTCTATGCCAATGTCATGCTATATTACAGTAGCACTGTAGGAGTCAGGGTTAAAACTCAGCCCCTAGTGATAAGGAGTATTTTAGAAAAAGAAAATCATAAAAGTAGTCAATGCTCTGCAGAGCTTACTCTCTATAACCCCAGTTGTACAGCCTGTGGTAACCGCCAACACTCCACTGACATCACTGGGAAAATTAAAAACGTGCTAGTTCTCATTGCAGTTCATCTTACCTAACCTCTTATGTAAGTAAAATAGAGGGGCCATGTATTTTGCTGAGTAGAGAGAGCAGGCTGAATTGGGACCCCAGCGATGGTTACATGGATCACTTCTTCAGGATTGTACCAAGCCCTTTTCCTGCCCCATCATGATCAAGTAACTTTCTTGTGACAACCACAGTAATTCCCTGCAGGGGGGAGGGATATTAAGAAAGTATGTTTCGAGTCTCTTAATGTAATTTAGCAGCAGGAAACTAAGAAGGAGTGCCAGAACTATGTGAATAGCCGGTTCTTTGTGCAGCACTTGCAAATGCTCCACCTAGGCCACAGCAGGGCAATTGCTGCTTCATATGAATTTATTACCAAGAAGTGTTTGTCTACAAGTACATTCTACACCTGATTTAAGGCTTTTCATTTACATGTGACTTATGTAATAGTAAATTTACAGTTTAAATGTGGTTAATGAAAATTAGTATTTTATTCACTGGAAACAATTTCATGCCAAAAATGTTTCTTCCCCCAAGGCCAAGTAAATCTGTTAGGTGACAGTGTTGTCAACACCTCTTAGCACTGAATGTAGTACATAGCACTTTTTTGCACCTGAATACTGTGGAAGAGTCCTTGTTGTTGTTCTGTGGTAATCCAGCCATGAAAACATTTCACAGTAATAAATATTCACTTAGACCAAGTCAGTAAGGATTAAAAGTAACTACTTAAGCATAGTGAAGAGATGGTATCTGGATTAAAGAACTTGTGTAAAGGGAATGATCTAGACTGATGATATCCAAAGGCACAGAAAGCAAAAATGACCTGTTTCAGGTCATTCTCAGTCAAACTCATTCAGTGAGTTTCATTCCATAGTGAGAGTAACTCAGCCATTTAATCATGTTGTTTCCTACCTCTATCATATTGCTTACATGAATATATTAACAATATTTAGTAACAGAAAATTAATGAAGTAGTTTAGGTTGCAAATACCAAATGATGCATGGTTAAGAAAAAAACACACCACCAAAACAACAACAAAACCCCCAATCCTCACTTGCGTACTTAAAAACTAGTTAAAAATATCAAGGTAAATTCATCTGTCCGTTGCCCTCAAATAAAAGACATCAGGGATGAATTTGGCCCCCTTTTATTCAATTTGTCCTCAATTTGCTAAGCTCATTACTTTTCTCTTGTTTTACTCTCTGTTAACTGAGAAACAGCAGTCTCTTTGCAATAGGCATTAGAAGCAGGAAATCTCAGGGTATGTTTCTAATTGCCAGAGTTTCTTTCCCTCTTTCTGCTGTTCCTGTTCTTAAGGAAGCGCAAGGGGGTTCATGAGGTGCCACTAGGGAAACAGAAAAGACTATCAAGGTCAGGGTGAAAACCACACAAGAAGCAGGAAGAGATGCTTGCAGTTAGGTTCATGACCTTTGTATTTTTTTTCTGATTGTCCAGGAGAGGGAGGAAGGGGGTTAGAGAAGGAGAGATAGGAAGTTAACATTAGAGCAGATGTATGCATAACCCTTGTTAGAAAACATCAGAGAGTTAGGAAGCTAATGCTGAAGCTGCTAAAAATTGTGGGGTTCTTACTGCTGAACATCTGGGAAAAACCGATGTATGTCTGGTCTTTGTTCCCAAACAGCTAAGGTGGTTCCAACAGGTAGATGTCAAAGCCCAGTTTTCAGAAAGAGAACTGAACAATACAAAATAATTGAAATATGTTTGGTTATTAAAAAAGAAAAAAAAAAATCTAAACAATCCACTTTATAGTTGGAAAACCAAAGTTCTTACCAAATATAGTAATTTAAGATGTTCATAAAATCTGGCCTTAATGAGTCTTGAAATTCTCATTAAGATAGAATCATAGATTCATTTAGGTAGGAAAAAGACCTTTAAGACAGTTCCTTTTGTGTTCTGACTTGGATGTAGTAATGTACATGTTCTGCTCCACAAATGGAAAACTATGACCATGTCAGAGTGCTTGCTGAGGTCTCAAACATTTCAGTCTAGGCACATTACCGAAGAACACAGAATCCTTCTTTCCAGTGCCTTGGGGAACAGTTTTAGTGCATCACCACAAACTGAGATGGTAAAAATCTGATACAAAAATCAAGCACAGTCTTTGCTTCTTTCATTACATGTGGAACTGCATAGCATTTTTTAATACTCTTAAGACAAGGCTATAAAAATCAGTGACTCTGAGGCAGTGGGTGATGGATCACTGCAACCGACAGATGCCTGTAGAATGAATATAAAACCTTTGATGGTTTTCTGTGAGGTTGGAAAGAATAAGGAGTCTTTTTGAGTGGTGCACCAGGTAATAAAAGTTGCTACACTAGGTGTGTAGGTGATCTTCTCCACCTCCGTATTAACACTGCCCATTACATGGTCACCTGAATCATACTCTGAGCCACACTTCCTGTTATAGTAAAAATTGCCAAGAAGCTACAAAGCAGACTTCAGCCAAGTATAAAACTAACACTGGGAATTGCAGCAACTTAATTTTTCCAACCACAATTAGCAGAAGAGGAGTGTGTAAAATGATGAGTGGAAAGAATAGTTAAAATATTGGTGTTCTGACTGTGAGTAGCTGTTTACCTACCAGCTTATTCTATATGCAGTTAAGATACTCCAGAACTTAGAAGACTTTCATATGTGTGATATTCTCTGATGTTTTGCACAAACAAAAATGTTTAAAGTCTCTTTCCAAGGCTTTTAACTTTGTGATATCCAAGATGGTGACTCTTCCATGAGCTCGCAATTGTCATCTATTGATAGAAGAAATAGAGTTCCTGGGAATTCCAGTTTATGTCTGGATGGGATGCTGTCAGCATCAGTGGAGAGTCAGACAATTAGACCAGGCTTCATTTGTCTTTCTTCTATGTGATAAAAGACCAGTCTGTAAACAAAGGTAAGTTACCTGTGAGCACCTGCATAAAGCTAATTAGCTTTGAGCCAAAGACACAAAGATTGGGATAAACACCTGGTTGTTTCTTTTAACGTTAGCCTGAAAATTATATTCTTATCTCTTACAGAAATCCCTGATAAAAGTAAAGGGAACATGTTCAAATACTTGGGAGCCATGTGTACAGTTGGAAAACTTTCAGGCACTGCCATTTTTACTAATGGTGCCTGAGCCCAGCAAAGATAGCAATAAAAAGGGTCCCTGAAGGCTTCATCTACTTGTAAACATTGCCAGGAAGTATTCCTCAGCACCAGAACTGTTCTCTTTGCTAGTAGATTTTTAGAAAAGTTCTTGGCATAGTTTTGCTTCCATTACATGGAATTCTCCTACACAATTTATGAGTGGTTCAGGAGTTAGCAGTTTGCAAGGAGCAGTTTAGATGTGGCCACCCTGTTATAGGGTAAGTGAAAGTAGTAGCATGGAATAGGACTGTTGAGAGTAGTACCAAATAACACTCAGATGTGTGTTAGCCCTCTCAGACAAGCCACACACTGGCCTAATCTCAGTAGCAGCAAGTTTGCCTTAAGGGCAATTTAGGGAAATTTATTATGTCTATAGTTCTAGAGACCAGGCACTGTCTCTGGCAAAGCACTGAAGAAGACCATGATCTGAGTCATTGTGAGGTATCCACCAGCCTCAGCTTCACTGACTTGCTACCTGACCTTGCCTATTGCCTTCAGAGCCTGCAAGACAATCTTAATTGTGATGAGCACACTGCTGAGATATCTTGGATTCACTTTCCTAAAGATGAAAGTTCTTGTTTACCCACAGAGCACTCACAGTTTAGGAAACTGCTGGCATTTCCTCTACAGAGCCTTGCCAGCATCACTTAGTCTTAAACTGGAGTGACTGCTTCTAGAGTAATAAAGCCTAATTTAGTTTCCATGAGTAATTCACTGGCAGGCATCTTGATAGAGAACTATCAGTTATGTTACCTAAAAATGATGCTTTTTTTTTAGCCAGTTGGAAACTCAGCATCAGGTGCAGAAGTTAATATATATGATAAGGCCACCTAGGGCCAGCCCCTGACCCTGGCTTGTGTTCACCCTTAGTCTGAACTGAATTCTGATCCGCTGCTGGTCTTTTAAGTCACCATGTTGCTTAGTGTTGGGATTTGGCACTAAATGAAAGTTCATAGCATCATTTCTGGCACTGTAACAAATGAGATCCTGTGGGAGAGAAGAGATAACGTGTATCTCTCTTCTCCTGTACTCAGTATCAGAAAGCAGGTAGCTGGGAGGTGGCTGAGTTACCCTCTGCTGTCAGAAGCTTTGCACTGAAGAGGTGAAAGAAATAAAAAGGTCTGACTTTCAAACTGTACATTTAGAAATGTGTAGGCATGGAATTCAGTGAAGAAGAAAGAGGGTGATGGTCAGCTGTTAGCTGCTTAAAGCCAAGAAAGTCCTTGCTGCTCTGTTGAGATTCCACTGGAAAGGCAGCACTGGAAGATAAGAAAAGTGCCAGCTGGGAAGGAAAAGGGACAAAAATTTCACTATGAAGGAGTAAGAGAGCAAGCAAGCTTGCCAGAGAGGATAAAATAGGGAGATGACAGGGAATGGTGACTAATGGAATAACTAGAAATGTCAATTGCGTGAATGACCCATATGGTTGGGACCAGTAATGACATACTGTGCATTCTCAGGAGCAGCTGTCAGTAGCACCCAGTAGAGAATGAAGCTAAACGAACTGTTAGCTTCATGCTAGTGACAAGTGCTCAGACTTCAGACTGCCTGAAACTTCTCTGGCAAAGGGCACTGATTGGCTCCCAGGCTGCTGCTGTCAGTAAGGAGGCCAAGGACTGAATGCTCCTTTCCCTCTTGGGGTGGTCTTGCTGGTCTGAGGGAACTGCGTGTGTGGCAGAGACCCTCTCCCTGCCACAGCTTGTCTTGTACCTATTTTGCAGACAGAAGGCCTCTGTCTGCAGACTTGTTAAACTGGCATCTTCTATCAGCAGTAGAGTCATTAAAAGAAACATGTAGGAAGGGAGAGTTTATTTTGCCGATGCTCTTTATTTTAATCATACAAAGAAAATGACAATTTTTATATAGAAGCCATTAGGGATGCAGGAGGCATCGGTTCCTAGCTCTGGGGTTCTTTCTTTTAAACAGACTGTAGCAATGCAAATACAGCCCGTCATGATATTTATATCTTTAATTCTAGCATTCACCACATTACTAACACACTGATGGGTCCCTTGTTCTTCATTTGTCTATTTCCTTAAACTTTCTGCCCCCTTTTTTATTATTATTATTTTTTCTGTCATGTGAGCAGTTCTTGAAGGTCAATCAGACGTCACGGATAGAGCCATTCTGTTCATGGGCTTGCAAGCAACTTGTTTATGAATGAAGAAGGCTTTGTGAACTTCCAGGGACATGCTGAGCTGTTTTATAAAACTACCAGTGGGACAAGGAGCTTGGGAAAGTAAGGCCGCTTACGGATACAGAAAACAGAGGCACTCTGCCAAAAAACCTGGGCCGACATTCCAGTTTGTCAGAATCTTGTCCAAGTAGCAAGTTTCTAGAAAACAGATCAGGTATCTGCATATCCAGGGTTCAAGCTGACCATATGTGAGTGCCGGGCAGTATGTGTGCTAGGACACTGCCACAGCAAATACTTATGATTTGACCATAAAGGTGTCATGAAGTGAAGAGGTCAGGAATCCCAGAGCTCCATGGAACAGAAAACAGAAGGATAAACACACCTTAAAGAAAAAAACATAACTCTTGGGAGTGTACTACTACTTTTTTTAAGCTAAAGCGTGCAATGGATTCTTAGATATTTGAGGCACCAGTAGAACAATTAGAAACAATTGGTTTAAGTATCTTGGATTCTATTTGAATCTTGGATTCTGTGATCTCTTACATGTATAGCACTCCTACTGCATTTAGCTGGGGAAAGAGGAGAGGAACCAGCAGAATCTTTTACCTGGCCTAAGTTTGCTATTCTTTAATTTAAAATTTAGGTGTCAACACAGTCAAAGCCAGCTGCATGTCGTTTCGTGAAATTTTCATTGTTGTGCTCGTTGTTCCAGTTCCTTCAGGGAAATACTGATCACATTCCTGAAAGCAGCTCTAAGAGCACACAGCAAAGTAAGACAGAGGTAGGCAAGCAGAGGTCTGAGCCAAGCCTCAGCGTTCTTCCATAACAGTTGGCTCTGCAGCCCCTGGAGAAAACATGTAATCTTTTTCCAAATGTCTTTGGCAATTCTTTAAAATAAAGGTAACAAGGACAAAACCTGAGCAAAACAAACCAGTAATGCCCAAAGCTGCATCCACCAAACAGCCAGAGTAGTTTGAGGACGCTTGCTGACATGAAAGGAACAGTGATTTGTGGAAAATTTGATTACAGGTACTTCTTGCTTTTTTTCACTCCAAGAGTCAGATTTTCTCTGACTTGCCTTTCCCATATCATCATCATCGTCATCATCATAATCATCATCAACATTATCACATTTCTCCTTCATGCTCCTTATTGCCTTGTCCACATGCCCTTGTCTCTTGGGGTATTTCTAGTTCCATGCATGATTTTCTGGTTTTGTTCAAGTCAGGCTATTTTCATGTGTGGATGTGGCAGTTTAGGGACATGGTTTAGAGCTGGAATTGGCAAATTTAGGTTTATGATTGGACTTGCTGATCTTTAAGGTCTTTTTCAACCTAAATGATTCTATAGTTTTAAAATTCTATGATTCTATGTCCTGTGACATCTGGGCACAATTAAGCCCTATAGATAAAAGGGGAATGTTTGCCTTAATCTCAGATTTGATGTTTTAGCCAGTAGAGTAAACCAGCAATTTTGGCCAGCCCCTGAATTCCTCATTTGAAATATACTCACTGTAGCTCTACCTCGTTATTGTGTATAGGCAAACATTCATTTTTGCCTCCAATGACTTTGGGTTTGGCCAACTTTTAATTGGTTTTAGGGAGAAATATAAGGCTCATCTCTGACATGAGAAACTCAATGTATTTCAAATCTATTTTCAATAGAACCTTCTGAAAAAGGAGTTGTGAGAATATATTTAACATGGACAAAATATCTCTCACTAACTTCATTGTTGGAAACTTCTAATCTTTTTCAGCACGATGTGCAAAATAAAATAATAATTCTCTGGCAGACATTTAGCATGTGAAATTTCTTTTCTAACAGCTAATTTTAGCAAAGTCCTGTAAGCATCCAAAAAAATATTAGGTATTGATATGCCTAATGGCTGTAAAACATTTGGTACTTGTCACCTTGCACAGCTTAGAGTAAAAAAACTGCTTTGAAATATTGTCTTTGTTTTGATATTTCAGAATATTTTAGAAGTGCAAATTAAATCTCCCATGCTCCAGCTGTACTCAGTGTGGGTGTAGTTTTTCCTCTAGATATCTATCCTGTCCTATATCCAAAATATGAGGTTCCTTTCAAGATGAGCTATTTCCTCAGCTGGGATTGCAGGCCTTGCAAAAGCTGGAGATAAAAAACCACCAAAGTGAGAGAAAAGTTTAGAGGGACTGAAGAGTACCTGAGCTGTACTTTTAGAAGATCAATAGCTGTTTTCTTGAGAGGAGGCATCCATACAACTGAGTAACTGAATCAAGAAGGAAGTTGTCTTCTGTGTAGGTGTTAGGGTGGAAGAAAGAAGACGGACTATTATATATTTATTGTCTTGAATGGACTCCCCAGAATTAACAAACCTAAAGTGTTCTTGGAGAGACGATTGACACTGTGGAGGCCACTGAGTGCTACTTTCAAACGGAAGAAAGCTGGTGGGAAATCAGCTCAGAAGATCAAATCACCATGTGAATTACTTCATATGTTTTGACTGACAAAGGAAGACTGAAGACAAATTAGAGACCCCTGCAAACTTACCTTGCGGGGCTGGGAGACAAAATCCTGATCTATACAGTTACCGTACCAAGTGTGAACATTCATCTGCTTTCCATAAATGAAGCCTCACTGATACGCATTTGGCAACTCCAGTTAGCCTTAAGGTGAGACTTGAATTGTGGAGTGACAATTTTGTATTTTGTGCCCCATCTGCTACCAAAGTTTCTCCTGCTGCAAAGGTCCAGCCTGATGACTCTGATGCTAAGAATTCCTTCTGCTCTGAGACTTCCCATCTAAGGATTTAATAAAGAAAGAGGATTTTTATTTATGGCAAAATCTGTTTTGCTGTTTGGAAGCCATTAGAAAACGTTACGGTCACTAATTGATTCAATATTTTTTGACAAAATATTGGCATGGCTGAGACCTTGCTGTTTTTCATAGACAAAGTCAGCAGCACAGTTTGTTTTCATTCTTTACAAAGGCTTTTCAGCACATGTGATAAAACCCCTTCTTCCTTTGCTTATCTCCTGTGAGCTTAAAGTGCAGATGGCAGAGTTTTCTTAGGCACGTGCATAGATTCAGAAGGGATAGGCTCTAATAATCCTAATAATCACACAAACCTCTCCTTCCTTCTGCTTCTGTCAGCTCCCACTCAGATCCTGGCTTTAAAACTCCTTGACTGGTGAGCTGCCCAATGCACTGCAGTTGTCTCCATGTCTTGTAAGGGGCAGAAGGATGTTCAGCCCATCTTGCAGCAGCCAGAGCAGGAAGTTCCCCTGCCAGCTATAATGCAACTAAAAGCCTTCAATATTGTAGCTAGGAGACCTAAGCTTTCCCTAGCTACAGACACCAGGTCCCTGGAAGTTTTAGGGCCACCCACCTAGAGTAGCTGAAGACAGTAGCAGTAATAAGGCTGGAGCAGTTCCTGATACTGTAGGGTGAGCATGGTAGGGAGGCAGTGAGCCTCTACAAAAGCCTGTATGATCCTGGCCACAGTAGACACCTCTGCCTATTATTAAAATATAGGTCACCAAGCACTCAGTCAAGACCCCTTTGCTGTAGGTTTGAGAATAGTGGTCTAGACCTGAGGGCTGTGGGTCAGAGTCAAGCGAGACACTTAAGTGATGCCCATCTACAGAAAATGGGAGATGTAATGCAGAATGTTATCCTGGTGCTGAGGGGAAGAAGTGCCCTGATGGGACTTTGCAGAAGGCAAAAGAGAAAGAACATGAAGGGTTTCATAAGCCAATATTTTCCAGTTCCAACTCAGAAACAGGTATTCTTTAGGTCCACAAATAGCTTCCACATTTGAGAAATAACAAGTTTCTGTCAGAATGGTCCCACTCAATTTATGTTCTCCAACTCACAAAACAGTCTCATCTTGGCACCCCAGTCTTATAACTTCCCTTCTTGTTCCTTGCTCTGCTCAAAGTACTTCTCCTCATCACTATTTTCCTGCCTGATTCTCCTGTAAGACTGTCTGTCTATCTATCTATCTTTAGTTATTTATTCAGAGCTCTTTCTTCTTTACCATTTCCCAATCTCCCAGTTTTGGGGTTTTTTTGCACTTTCTTCTGGTATTAGATTGGTAAGGAACTTGCAAAAAGCTTTTTGGAAAGTATGTCCTATTTTTTCAGATTATCTCTTGTCCATAGAGATTCATGCTTTATTTGCAAGTGTTGGTAATTCAAATATATTTTGGAAATAATTATTCTTATAAGGCAGGAGGTTTTTTTATATATGGAGAGTCTGGACTATGTCTATAGTGTCATGCTAGCTTTGGGCAAGACTTTGACCCAGTTGTCCACATAAACTATATATTAGTTCTTATTCCAGCTCTGAAGTGATCCACTGACTGTAAATTAATGCAGGCTTGGACACAGACTGACACATGATTAATTTTTGTTCATGATTCATTTTCATTCTGGCAGACAATGACACACACAACAACAGAACACACACAACAAACCAGAAAAGGAACTTCTGCAAACTCAAGCTGAGCTACCAAAACCCAGCTAGGTGTAGCTGTAAGATCTCAGACTTGTAAACTTCAAGAGGTAATGAGCGAGGAAAGGCCTGGAAAAAGTTTAGGGAAGAAGTTAGTGAAAATATATTGGACACTTCTTTGAAAGCAGGGATCAAGAGTCAACACAGTAAAAATTGCATAGCAGATGACTGATCTGAAGAACTCATTGGCACAGATGTTCTGGAGACTGAAAGTTTACTAGGTTTTCAGAAACAGTTAGTTGAATGTGAACATCCAGGGCAAATTTTGAGGAATATGAAATTCTTGTGCTTTGTAGCATAAGCCAACTGTAATAGCAAGTTCTCTTCAACTTACAATTGCCTTTTGCTGTCAAAGCAAAGCTGGTTACTTTCTGCTCTGATCATTCCTTTCTTGCATTCTTTTTTGGCATACAGTACTTCAAGCATGACCAGAAGTACTGTGATTTCTATGCAGCCCCAGATGAGACTTTAAGACAACTGTGACCTCTTGAGTAAAGAAGTTATATAATATTACCTGGAGAGTCCCATGTCAATACCATTATTTATATTGTATATAACATATTTTTTTCCCAGAACTGAGAAATGTTCCAGTACCCTTTTACACCAAACCAATTTTGCACAGAGCTCCACCATACAACTACTTGACATTTTTACGTAGTGGTAATTGAAAGGACAGTAAATTTTGCTCTTAAAAAAAAAAAAAATATATATATATATATACACATATGGTAAAATTCCAGAATAGCAATCTTATTCCAATAGGAGAATTTGTTGAATGGATTGTGCCATCCTGCATTTTTGAGCCCTCTACTTTTACACAATTTGCATGAATAAAAAAAATCTTTTCTTTGGATATCTAATCAAATTTACAAACTGTCATAAAGATCAGTCTTGAGGAAATTGGAGGCCTATGGGGTAACAGAACAAAAGGCAGGACTTATTTCTCAAAGTTTTTACCTGTGTAAGTCTTGATGTCTTCTGACATGGCATACTTATTCTGCTCCTTGGATGCAGAATAAGTAACAGTAACAGTAACACAGATTGTCCCTTCCTCTTGTAAAAGGTGTGATCAAGTAGCTGCTGCTGCAGGAGCACTGAGAGCAGGAGCAGGAGCTGCTGCTGCAGGAGCACTGAGACTTAGCAATGTCCTGTTGAGCTGCATATAATATACTGACCTTCACAAAAGCCATTTGGAAGCGAAGACAGATTAGTTTCCAAACTGACTCTTCAATGAAAGCACACTCAATCTATTTGAAGGGAATATAAAGGACTCTTGCTTTTTTATTCCATTTTTCCATCTCTGTATGAGTCAGAGGCCACATTATCCCTGGTGTCCAATGGCTTTTCCATACCAGCACCATATTGCTGAGGCATAGGTGGTCTAGAAGCTCAGATAGTGCTTCTAGCTTGGCTACAGAAACAGTGAATTATAAAACTCTGTCATATTGATGGCACAATTTATACACAGTATTAAAGTTTGCAGGAGACAATACCAGTCATGTTTTACTGGAGATCTGAATTAGAACAAAGGATTTGCATACAATTCCTGAGAAATTCTCAAAAGCAGAGGTATTATTTCTATAGCAGTAATATTCTTTAGGGTGAGTGGGATTTTAACATGTAGGATAAGGCATGATGGGTAAAACAATCCTGAAGTCTTGGAAGTAAGCATCTTCTAGATCTGAAGAACATATTAGATCAGTAGTTCCTATTAAATACTTCTTAGGCAGTCACAACTGTTCTTGAGTTTCCATTAAGTTAATGGGAGCTTTGCTTAGTTTGAAAGATCTTATCTTGAGCTCAGAGTTTGACCTCTGAAAAACTTGGGGCTTGGTCCTACTCTTTGGATGTCCATTAAATAAAATAATTTTCACCTATAACATGCTGGGACTATATAGCCTCAGAGCTCTGTTGTTACATTTTGCTTGAATTTTTGTTCTTAAATTCTTAAACTTTTAAATCAAGAATTGCTCTAGTCATTTGGATAGTGTATGATGAAAACTGTCAGGATTCAGAAGGCTATTGACAGAAGCAGATGAAGGAAACATCAAGAAATCATTCTTAATTTTCCAACACCCAAGATCAGAGTTGGATGAAAAGTTCCCTTCTTATTGCCCATAAGTAGTTTCTGTAATTGGCAAAATTGCCTGTTATTGTTTGAGTGTGTTTGGATCTCCTGTGGTAGGTTTTATGTGTTTGAGAATTGACTGGAAAGAAAAGCAGTGGTTTCCCAAGTCACTGTTCCATTCACCCAGACTGAGCTGGAGGTATGAGATTAACAGGGTCTGACATGAATGGAGCTCCTTCTCTCTCAGGCCTATTGGAAAACAAAACACATACCGGCATACATTTGAGGAACTGTGAGTTGACTTTGGAGAGCACTGGTATTTTTACACGATAACAGTCTATTGGATTCCCTCATAAGTCTTTCAGTTCTTCATTACATAAGGACTTTTCCTGAACTGCAGGGCAGAGAGCAGCATGTATGTAATCGCTGTTTCACACTAATGCATCACATGTGCTTTGGATTTCAAACATCAATATTTGTAGGAACATACAGTAGGGCTCTTTCTATGAGCAGGGACTGGATTCTCACACTTACCACCCTTCACGGACTCTTCATAATTCACTGAGCATGGGCTTTGCTTTTCTTTATTTAAATTTTGTACTTAAAAGTGCCCCTTTATATTTAAGTACCATGGAACCCTTCAGTAATAATCCTTAGAATTACAACATGACATTTACAAGAAGAGGCTTTCTTATAACTGGACATTGCTGTAAAATCTTTATTTCTCTCCTAAGATAATTGTTTTAATTGATCTTACCAGCCAGGTTTTCATCAGATGGGAATCTGCACCAATTACAATAGTAACTTGATTTACAGCAGCCAAAGGGTTAGTCTAATCTGATTCTTATTATACCTGTAGCAATATGAGAGAAATATGTAGCAATATTTTTAGAAATGTCCCTTTATTATCTGGTTTATTTGTTTGGAATAGTTTTTGTTGACTGATTCTGTAATATTACAGAGGAAAGTAAAAACTAACCACTGTCTCATAGATTACAGGAGATCAAGGCACAGAAAGAATTCTAAGCTCTTGATTGAGTCTACAATTTAATGTTAAGTGTGAAGGCTGCTGGTACCTGGTGGGCCAACACAGATATCTCAGAATGGCAATCAAAGCAACCAGTGCTAGGAGCAGGAAGCCACACAGAGTAACCAATTGGAAGTGTTAAGCACAGTGCTCTCTCTGAAACAGAAGTTTGTATTCCAGACAGCAACCAAGTTCTTCTGTCCATCCATCCATCCATCCATCCATCCATCCATCCATCCACCCATCAATATACCCATCCACCCATCCACCCATGCATCCATCCACCCATGCCATGAATCAGCTCCTGAATATAGGCACCTACAAGTCTTTTTGCAGAGAACTGGCTCCTTGTCCTGTAAGTAAAGCAGGACACACCACTTATGTGAGAACAGAGTAGCTGGTAATTTCCCCCAGAAAGGAGGAGAGCTGAATTCGGTGCCTCCCCACACCCTGCTGAAGCCTAAGGCAGTTCAGCACATCAGTTAATAATGAGGCTATGTACTACTGTGAGGGGGACTCACTTTTGACCCCTGAAGAAACTTTCCAATTGCATTCAGACTTCACCAAACATCTAAATGTGATCAATTAAGCTATAAAAGGACTACATTCTTCTTTTAGTAACACCATGGCAAAACTAATCATATCAGTACAATTGGACAACAGATGTTGGCCTTGTACGTCTCAATTATTTCACCTGCTTGGGTTGCAGGCTCCAAAGATCTCAACAGAAGAAAGTGTCCTGTTTCTAAATATGCTGCTTGCATTTATCCACAATTAATCTGTAAAGAAATAATAAAAACCTAGAAAGTAGCATTCTGAGAGAGAATTGCACTCATTTTCTTTTGCGTGCTCGCAATGAAATGCTTCTGAGTGCTCATAACAGCAGACGGCTTCTGTTAGCTGCCTTTCGCCTGCTGAGTTAAACAGAAAGAAAAATGTTAATGGTCAGAGCTTGTCAGCAGTACATTGCCATTCACGTTTAGTCACACTTCACTATTGTTTTGTGTAGTTGTTAGGTTACAGATATTTTTAGGGTCAAAAGGGGAGTGGATTCATCCCTTTGGAAACTTTATTAAAGTTTCAACTCATGTAAGCCCTCCAATACCCACAAAAATCTGACTTCTGAAAAGTTCAATCAACAGGAAATGTGAGAAATGCTTATAACTTCTGAATAATCTGCATGTAATGCTTCCTACCCCTTTGATAAATCTATGCTTCCACTGTAACATAAGAATATGTTTTTACTTTGCTAACTTTTTCATCAAGAGATCTCAAATTGCCATAGCTCAAATGCTGACTAATGTGAAGGAAAAGATTACAAACGGACAGACACAAATGAGCAAAGCTCAGTCACAGGGTTAAATATATCTGAGTTTAATTCCATCCCTTCAGTGACAATGGATGATTCACTTGGTTTTCCTGTGCCTGGATGTATAATAAAGTGAATACAACTTTCCTCTGTGCTGTTTGTGTGTTTGTACTGCAGGAATTTGGAAGCAGAAATAGCCACTTGCTGTGTCTTCAGAAGATAAGTTCGTAGAACTCGGTGCATTTTCTGATTTTTTATTTATTATGTGGCAGATACAGTGATGATTCAGAACTAAGTGAATGCCATTCTGTAAGTCTAATTCACAATCCTATACTCTATATGTGAGGGCTTTCTTCTATAAATCCAGTTTTTACTGGCATCTCTACTAAAGGACTTTCCTTCTTACTCTGTTGAGTTTCAAGTATGGCATGGGTGGGCTGAAGGCAGTTAATTTTACAAATTTGAAGTTATTTGAACAAGCTGTTTCAAAGTTGCAATACTTGGTGAGGGAGAGAAAAGAGTATTTTATGAAGTTTCTTCAGTGCTTCCCCCCCCCCCACTTTTCCCTGGCCTACCAATCAAACAGACTGAGCTAAGATGTTAGAGTTCTATGTGAAATCTGGTAAACTCTACTACATGGCCTCTAATAGGCCATTGAACCAAAAAGAGTCCTCAGATTGTTGGAAAATGTGTTTGGAAAGTGACTGAGCTATGAATTTTGCAGTAGCATGCCAGTCTCCAGCATATTCCTGGGGTAAGCAACCTATTCTGATGTTTCCTTGCAGTCCAATAAGCAGCTGTTTCAGCCATGGAGGTTACAGAGAGCACAGTCAGGGGTAGAGCAGAGAGTATACAGTGACAGGGGTGGTGAGGATGACCTCTCTAAGGCACACAGAGGTTCAATAAGCAAAAGGGATCTTTACTTAAATTTACTTTCCATTCCTTACTGGGAAAAAATATATATAGTATTGTCAAATCCCCAAATCAGAAATCAAACCACACAAAATCATGAAAGTGGCTTTTCATGACAACCAAAAGAACTACAGTGCTTTTGAGCACAAGTTTGGTACTTATTTTCTTTGCATCTTGGTCTTCTGAAAATAATGGGTTTTTCTCCTGCAAGAGTCATAAAAACCACTCAGATTTGTAAGTCTTGTGTTAGATGTACTTTTGCTGTTCTTGTTTTATGACCCAGTATGAAATTCAGCAATTGATGGCATTCACCTGAAATTGCAGTCTGCTTTTGAAAGCACTTTATGTTATTATCACTGCCACTTTGAAACAAAAAGGCTTTTAGAGGTTAAATTGCTCCTGATGGTAGGCAGGTATAGAACAGAGGAAGCCATCATCCATGTTTCTCTTGCCATAACTGGGACAGGTGAGGTGTGCATGGTGTAAGAGGCTAGCTCTGGTAGGAGTTCTGTGCCTTTTATAAGGTAAGAAAGAGAAATGAGGACGGAATTTTTGATCCAAACATTTATGTGCCTAAAGGTGGTATGAATGCAAATCCTAAAAAGATGCTGTTTGCATAAGCCTGTGCTCCACAGTGGCTAGTATTAAGGGAATGGTAAAATGTAGCTTTTCCTATCTCAGAGTAACCAGTGTCTAAAATCAAAATTTTCTTCTATATCTGAATCAAAAGCATTTCAGTATGTGGGAAATAACTTTAGTATCAGTAACAGTTGTTTGCTATTGAATAGTTCTTTCAACTTCACAAAAACATTAAGTTGTAGGGGGTGAGATATTCTAATTAATTGTCTGGGTTTGAAAATTACCCATCAAATGTGGAATCAATGAGCTGGTACTTCATTTAGCTGCATTAATCTTAACTATAAGCTTAACAAAAGCCCATTTAATAAAGAGTGTGTGAGAAGAGAAGCAGGGTGCCTCCATCTCCAGATGACTGTGTACAAAGCCTCTGCACAGCACTGGGTAGTGAGCTGCTTGGCACTGCTGCAGGTTTACCCTGGCCATCACACTCTCTGGCCTCTATTCTGCACCTCCTGCCCATAAGCTATTTCATAAGCTTCATGAAAAGGGCTTAAGTTTTCCTGTCAGCGTAAGGGTGAGTGAGCCATTCTGGGAATGATCAGATTCCTCTCCACTCTTTCTGGGGGAGATGTGGGCCCAGTGATTTAGTGCAGGGTGACCTAGACAGAAAACAGCGCATTTGATTTTTAGAAAGAAACATAGAAAGGACATTCTTCTTGAGGAAAACCCTTTACTGGAAAGAGTTGTTTTAAACTTTCTGTTTGAATCCCTGCTTGCTGCCCAAATATAGTCACAGGAATGGCAAGTAGGATAAGGGAAGTTTATTGCTTCTGCTCTTGTGTATTACTACTTAATGAAACCTTCACCAAAACACCTGGATCAGCAAATAAGAATTCCAGTTTTTAAAATAGATATTTCAAATTCTGGTTTTGCTATGCAAATGAAAATTCCAAAGTAGTCTATCAAAAAAGCGTTACCAAGGACTTGTGACACCCAAGTTCACATCACTGCTGTGGTTTTCCCAGAGCAGAAAATTTCAGTGTCATTTTCCTCTATGCATCAACTGCCCCATTACAGACTGTTGCCTGTGCTAAAGGCTGCTTTTGCAGTTTGATCAGAAATTCCATCCTGGACCTGAATTTCCCACTTGAAGTTTCACCTCAACCACTGCACTGTGTGAGAGTGAATCAGTAACACCCAACACAACATTTTTAGCTGGAAAAGAAAGTAAATGTATTGACGAGCTCAGTGTGACTAGTTCTTGTGCTGATTTGTTCAATACTATTGTGTCTCTTTTTCCACTCCTTTACAGTTTCAAAAGAATGATTGGAAGTCTTAAACACCTGCCTTAGATCAAAAGGCTTAAGAAGTTCAAAATATTAATTTTATCGAAGTTAAAACAAAACATCCACAAGAGGGAGAGATTTCTGTTTAATCTGTTGATAAAAAAGATTTTAACAGCTTCTAGAACAGAATAATTCCCTAATGCAATAATTTGCCAAAAGTGTGCTGGATTCTCTGTCACTGACAAGTATTTGAAAAGATACCCATCATAACTTTAAAGTAACTCTACAGATTAACCAGGTACTGTAATGTTGTTGCAGGAATATCTGTGTTGTCTTTTATAAATGGTCATGGTGGTCCCATATGATTTTAAAGTTTTCCCATCTTTGAACCAAAACATGCTTCACTTAATTCAAGATTATATATCCTGCAGGACTCTTTCTTCCTATTTACCACATATCCTGGATCTTCCCTTAGAATTGCTGTTCTAGAGATTAATTATTTGAGATTATTTTTGCCTGAAATTTTTTTCCGGCCAGTTATACATACACTGGGGGTGTCATGTGAGAGTGCATAATGTACCTTGCTACAGCTCCGCGTGCAGGGGATCCCAGATCTGCTGCTGTTTTAGATGTCACTTGAATCACTTAAGGAACAGAAAGCTTAAAGATAGAATTCCTTCCACTATTAATAAAACAGGTCACTTGATAAATATGGAGCCCCAGGCAGAATTTGCATTTAATGGCTCCAAAATTCAGGTGTGCTCTGAAGAGGGCTTGGTGTTCATTTCCTTAGGGGTCTTACCTCTCTATTTGTTGTATTTTTATGTGCTCACTGGAATCTCTGATGTCTGAGTGAGGTGGGTTTACTGAGCACCTGGAAACTGGTTTATGATTTCTGATGCCTTGTATCCTTGTTAATTGACAGTCCACGGCCTTCAGCCCTTCTGGTACCATGTAGTTCTGCCAAGCCACATTAGCTCAGCCTCACATCTCCTGGCCCGTGCCTCCCCTGGGGCACAGAGCGACCTGTTCAGCTCCCAACACTGACAGATGAAGGTAAACATTTTGGGATAAGCAAATCTAATACTCTCTATTTGCACACCTAGGAAAAAATCAAAGTCAGCCATTCATCTCTCCTGTTTGATAAACACAGGAGCTGACCAGGCTGCACTGCATGTGGTTCCCCTGGGGATTGTTTTCATAAGACTTCATGTGAGGATTTTTGTTGCTGTTTTTGAAAACATTTTGAGGTTGGATTGGAAATGTGATGTCCTCATTTACAGCCTTTCCTGAACCATAAATCAAGGCATATGTAATTAAATGAAACAGATAGTCAAAACCTTGACTAAGCTGTTTATTGAGCCTGGAAGGGAAAGAGATGCTGTGGTTTTACAAAAATCAAATATAAAGATCCACTTATAAAATGTAGTTGTCAGGGTTCATGCAGTGATGCATGATAACAGCTAGCATTGTATACTGTGTACTGAAGAAACCCATTTGCTAAGGCAAAAAACTGGACTGGAGGACACTTTGCAGTAAGAAATGAGAACTGTGCAACTCAACTTGCTTAGGCCTGTGAATTATTTGTTTGGGTTTTTTTTTCCATGACAAAGCCAAAATTTGTTTTGCCTCCCCCCACCTCCAACATTTTTCTGACATTAATTACAAAAGGTGGAGAGTTTTATTAGAATCAAATTATGTGTCTCATCTTCTAAGTTTCTTTAAACTTGACTTTTATGAAATAAAATTAGCTTTCAAGAAGAGTGCCGTTTCTAGTTGAAAAAAGATTTGCATGGGAGAAGAAGAAAAATGCCAATCTTCTTGCTGTAAAAATTTTCACAGTAGATGTTCACGAAATGTTTTCACCATACATTTATATGCATACATAGATATATGTATAGGTTTGTTATATTTATTATACAACTATTGATGCAAATAAAGAGGGCTTCCTGAGCTCATTCTTCCTTGAAATATTTTTTAACCAATCCAGCTTCATCTAGTCTAAATTGTGTTCTTTGCAGGTCCTTACAATCCTATTTTGCAAATATACCATGAGCAAATTTCTTAAAATCATGGCAGTGCATCCCAGGATGGGCATCTTTCTCTTCCCTTGTTCTACTTCTATTCTTGGACCATGCACACCTCATTATTGTTTGTTGGAATCTGCATGTAAGCATTAGCATTAAGTCACTACCCTTTTCTTCGCCACTGCCTTCTATTTGCTGCTTCTTACCTGGCAAATGAAAAAGGACCATTCATAGCAGCTGATGCATCCAGATTGCCCTTGCTGTGGACACTTCCCCATGTCTTGGCCATCTCTGCTTGTCAGCTTCCAACATTCGAAAAGTCAAAGTAACCCTGGTGTCAGGTGCTGTGCTCTCTTCTGTATCTCAGGAAATCCACACTTTCATAGCTGCTGGTGCCACTGAGCCCCTCTTTTCTAAAGCTGCTCAAGCCTCTCTGTAGCTATGGATCTTCAGATCTCTTTAAGATTGTGGAGAAGTTTTGAGTAGTTGCAACTTTTACTAAGGTGACCAATCCAAAATCCTATATGGATTTGAGGTTGTTTAATAGGTTAGTTGGCTCAGTTGCGAGAATTTCCAAATGCAGGATAGAATCTGAAGTGGTACCACCTCTAAAGGTCAGGGAGCTGATCTCTCAAGACTAGCTTTTCCAGAAATCACTGCAGAGATGTAATTGGTGCTGAGGATAGAAAGATAGGAAGTGTGCACACAATGATTCCCTTTCCAAAGAGATGGCAGCAACGAAAGCAAACTCTCACTAGGTGTCTCTGGGAGTGCCAGGAATCAACAGTTGCTACTATCAATGAACTCAAGGTATGTTTGGAGAGGTTATGTTTTATCATCAGTTCCTTCCACAACAGTGATGTGTAGCTAGAGGATGATGAATGGAAGTTGTAATGTCCCTCATGTGTGGGAGGGTGTGGGAGAGCTGGGAACTTAGTTTGGAAGTGGCAAGTGAATTAGAATCACAAACTGTTCATGAAATTTTCCACTGGCATTCATGCTATTTCAATTTGATTTTTAAATTTTCAAGGGGTTATAAAACATATATTTAAAAAGAGACAGTTCTTAAACCCTCTTCTTAATAATCAATAGGATTTTATAAACTTTATCTGATTACTAATGAAAGTTACCAGTTCTCTCTCTCCAGAACTCCAGCCTGAAAAGCATGTAAGAATCATAAAGTTAAAATTTCACACACAAAATATGTCTAGTTGGTAGGAACCAGAATTATGCACGAGTTAAAACTTGGGGCAGAGGTGCTTTGTAAGTACTGATTGAAGATGAGATACTGTCAGAAATTTTTGTTTCTGAGTGCAGCAAAAAGTTCCCTCTAAGATGAAAATTTCGCAGTGGTTCTATCCTTCTTATCTGTTGGTCTGTGATTAACTAGGATCTAGTAGCCTACATGCTTCCTGAAAGAATGCACTATTTATCTGTGCACACAAACAGAATTCTAGGCCAGATAATAACTGATGTTAAAAATACAGATATTACTGGGTTTGGTTAAAGGTTTTGTTATTAAGTTTAATTTGTTAGAGCTTCAGGCCAAATAATGCGATACTTAGATTAACAGAACTCATGTGCCTTTATGGGAATTATACAAGCAGATTATTTCTCAGAAATGAAGGAAGTTAATTTTTATTCCCCCAGTGATGCAATTGTAAACAAGAAGGAAACTGCAATTTTTTCACATACAACTGACAAAAGCTAATGTAAAATCTGAGCATTGCACAGAAGACTGGCTTGAGGCTTTTTCTTCCAGTTCCAGAAAAGTATATTGAAATACATTTTGAGTTCACCTTACTAAAGAGAAAAGTATTCCTGTGAACCAGGAGCACTACTTGCTCAAAGGCTCAAGGCTTTGCTAGGACAAAATACTGCCTCAAGCTGTGCAGGGAAAGTTGAAACACCAGGAAGCTCCCAAGCCCTGTACTTCATGAGATACCAGATGTCAGACCATGCACCTCACAGATCTCCGTGTACATGTCTGGCCAGGAGTTGTTTCGCTTCATGCATTTGCAATGTGTGTGTACCACCACAAAGTGCCAGAGGCTTTAATGCTCTTGCTGTGATGACAGGTAGGCAAAAGGGCAGCATTCACTGAGGCCATGCCTCAGGGGGAGCTGAAAATCCAGCTAAGACTGAAATACTTAGAACTAGGCATATGTTGATACGTTTTGCTGAACAAAGATTGATTTAAGTAATACTAATAAATGTTCTGTGAAACTTGAGCCTCTGTTCCAGGCTGAAAATGATCAAAATAGCAATAATTTTAAAAAATATACTGGGAAGATGTCTTCAAAGAGTTGCGAATTGAACTGGCTAGTGATTTTTTACCTATGAACAGCATCTTAAAAATGGAGGTAACTGCTAAGAAACTGTGCAACCTGCCCAGCTTTTCTGTTTTAGCTCACAGGAGAGGAGGTGTCAGGCTGCCCTCAGCCATAAGTGCATCATTATACTTCACCAGCTGTTTGTGAGTAGTGTCCCTGAAGCAGGTTCTTGGACTTCACTGGACTCATTCCAGATCTACACTGAGATAGCTATCAGGCTGTACAGGCCAGTAATTAGTAATTTCAGCTTGGGTCTGTCCTTTTTGTTTTATAATTCTGCCCTAAGAACTAAGACAAAATGCTAATAGAAAAATATGTGATCAACCAAATTTGGTTTTTATTAATTTTGTGTATGAGGGGGTTTCTGTAATTTACCATTTTGTAGGTGGTAAGCAGCAGGAAGCACATGGAATTCTGGCACCATGTTCACATCCAGGAAGGGAAATGCCAAAAATGGAGGGAGGAGGTCAGGAAGGGTGGGGAGAGAAGCAAACCACATTCTGAACATCCACTGCCCAGAGGCCAGGCGGTAAAGTGGTCCAAATAATATTTGTTTGTTTGAAATATCTTAAATTGGCTGGAAGTATGGAACCCTTAAGGTAATTTTGGAAAGTAACACTTTCAAAAGTGAAAAATAAGATTTTTCTTTTCAGTTAAATCCAAACTATTTGAAATGTCTTTTTTTCCCCTTCTATATCTATTTCAGATTAAACATATTGCTGAATTTAATTTAAATTGCCAATTTTGTTCTTATGAACAGAAGTGTCTTCAGATATCTATTGCTAGTAGTTAATAGGATACCTGACCTAAAATTTTCATGTGATTCCAATTCATCACAGATCAGAGCATAACATCTTTGGAACCTCCTGACCTCTAAAAGAAAACCATTAGACAAACTCTAGATTTGTGGCATAGCTCTATTTTCCTCTGCAGAGCCTAAACATTTTTACCGATAGCTATTATCCTTAGCTGGCAGTAAGTAGCTTACTTATTGACCCCTTTAAGATCAATAGCAGGGCCTTTAAGTGGGTCCATGTTGTACCAATATATAGCAAGAAGCCCCAGTGCAATGTGTTTTCATCTTTTTCCCTTACTCTGAAAGAGGTAACTTGCTGTGCGTTGTTGATTCAGCTGGAGCTCCTGGGTGGCCCATGTGCAGTTGGTCACAGGTAGATGTATTGCAGCAGTGCAGACAAAATCCTGGATTATTGTGGTATGACTGGTTCCAGGAAAAAAGGTATATCCTACCAGCCAGCACATGATATATAGAAAGTATTCTTGGCCATTGGTACTACTTTGATGCCCAGAAATGGGAGAGGACACGACGAGGATGCAAAGTGGCAATACTTCAACAAAAAGGAATGTCTCTCCAGCTATTTTCCAAGTCCTTTTCTGTTTTGTTTCTATCCTGGCTAATCTCTCTGCATTTTATCCAAGAATTGATTTTTATCAATTGATGACATGACAATTTAATAGCATCAAGTGTACTACATATGAGCATAGTATCAGGATAGAACTATTGCTCTTCTTAATACTCTTCCAACAAAATCCACTGACCTGACTTCATGAATACAGTATATCCAAATGGGGGATAAAATCACAACCTGTCAAGGTACATTATACACTTTGCTTTTCTTGTACCTAATCTAGTTTACCAAAGAATCTCTCATCACTACTGGACTTTATCTTTTCATCACAGTACTATGTAAAAAGACTTGCTACACTGAGGTCCTCAGACTCCTTCAAAATGGGTCTGAGCTGGCTGTGTCAAGAACCATATGCAGCACTATAAATTGCAAACTTTCTACCTGACAAGATTTCTGAAAGCAGTTTCCAGGGTCTACCAAAACACTTGTGGGCAAGTAACACCCTGTCCTTCAGTTTATCAGTGGAAGCATCGATTCACATGATATTATTTTTCTTTCAGCATATCTAAAATGAACAGATACCACTTCTATAAACACTCAGGCATTCCCAAAGGCATAGAGTGATACATTTATGTGGATCTCTGTGTTCACACAGTATTCTGTATATCATCATATATATTTAGTCTGAGTGCCATCCTTCAGGGCTTAGCTTCTAGCATTTTCCTATAAGGAAAGGAGAGGGATTCCTCATCCATACAGCATATTATTTTAGGAAGTCCAGGATGCAGGTGGGCTGTGGCATCCCACTGCAAAGTCACTGTCTGATACTGAAGATAAATTTTAAAACATTCTTCAAAAGGAGTGGCAAGATATTTTGTTTTCCAGTTCCCACAAGAGACTTTTCCACTTTGTTTATTTCTCTAGATGAAGAATAAGGAACCCAAATAAAACTACTGCATCAGAGAGACAGAAGAGAAAGGAACCCACACAGAACTTTGTCACTAGAAGCATTTCCTTTCATCTATATACCTTGTTGCTTTTGTGGATCAAATGCAATGGACCAAGAAGGAGCTTCCTGTAAGCCCTTTCTGTGTCACCCTCTTTCTGGTTTCCTACATTGCCAGGGATCGTAGTAGATCACAGCTGTAAGGGCAAAGCAAAGTTCATTTGGCCAAATATGTGGCCTTCAAGTTGAAGAGTGATAAGCTGGAGAGCTGTGCTGCAATAGTAGTGGTGATCTCTGAGCTGCCTCTGTGCAGTAGTTGGTTACATAACCTCCCCTCCTATATAACCATAAAAAGTTTGTGTTTGTGACATATTTATATTTTTTTGGCATCTTTCCACAAAGCACAGTCTTTGCCTACAGAAAGATATCCCATGGTCAGGAAAACACCTGCAGAACCTGGTCTTACTGTGTGGCAGTCTCATTGTGAAGATGTTCCATCCTTTTGAGGCAATGAGCACCTCTAGGTTGATATTTGAAAGCTACTATCTAGCATATCAGGCACTTGGATGTTATGGGATTCACTTGTAGGGTAGAGCACTTAGACAAAACCCCCACCTTTTCTTACTCCATTATCTTACTGTATGTATTTGTAGTGCTGAAAGAGTAAGGAGTTAATATTCAACAGAAATTAGTGCTTAATTACAGCCTGTGGATACTACTAGCCTAAATAGTCTTGAGCAACAGAACAATGTAGCTGTCAAAGGAAATAATTGATGTACTTCATTCTAAAAATGCTCCTTAGTACCTACCAAGACAGGAATCCCAACCTGCAGTCTATGCCTTAGCCGGTAAAACAGCTCCCTCTACTGCAGCCACGTCAGAAGTCTGGTTTGTAACAACCTGTGGTTCTTTGCCAATAGTATATTTATGAGCTATTTTCAAAGAGCAAAATAGGTGTTTTCAAGGCCCCCTGAGATGTTGAACAGAACAGCTGAACAGATTTTGTTTTCCACTTGCACCATATACCAGTTGTTGATAGGGATCATTCTCTTATACAAGAAAATCTCCATATCTCAATGCTTTGATGACAGTAGTTGCCAAAAAGCAGACAAATGTTTTTATCTACACACTGGAGATATATCTGAACTTTGTTTTTAAATTTGGGTAAAAGTATGTGAGATAAGGAATTTGAAATCTGAAACCTGTTCAAAATAGAAAGGAAAGAATTATGAATGAAATTTCGCCTTGCATTACAGAGAACAGAAATTCAATTTCTGACCATTGGCTGATTGCTTCATGTCTCTGGGATGCATTTAGTATTTCCTTGAAAAACAGGGGTAGTTTGAGAATGATTCCTAATGATTGTAGAAGGCTCAGAAGCATTAGTGAATGTGATTTTGAAAAACATCTGCCCCACAACAACCTAATCTTGTGCCTCAGTGGTAAAATATTGATGACAATTACTGATTAGTCCTTTAAAAAACTCAAACCCTACTGTTGCTTTAATACAATTGGATTTTCAAGAGCATTCACTGAAAAAATATGCACACAAGAATTTACACTCTACCTAATGAGCATGCTAATTCTCTGCAATATAAAAATAGACATTAGTTTTCAAACTGTCTTTAAGCTATAATGTGAATCTCCTTGGTCTAATTGTTTTTCCTTTTCCTAATCTTATCTGAAATACTTCGTTGAAATTACCCAGGCAATGGGATCTGGAACACAGAGATACATATAACCATATTGTGGCAGATAAATGCATTGAAATGTTTTGAGACAGTTCCACAAAATGAAACAGTTAGTACTTTTTGCAGAACAACTCAAAAAGATGATTTTTAAAGATTTTCCAAAATACTGTTATGGAGTGGACCTTCCCTTAAGCTTCTTGTCTGGGTCTTAAGCAAGCAGAGAAGGCAGATCATTCTCTTCCTGCTCCCCTACCACAGCTGGGACCAGTTCGAATGCCAGACTTGTGATAGGCTTAGACTTGTGCACACTGGCAGCTGACCCAGGGGAACCTTCGTCTGCGGATGTGCTGGAAGGTGTTGAGAGAGCAGAGCCTTTGAAAAGAAGGGATGGAAAGCATTAGATGAAATTCTGATACTTCAATTGTTTGTGGGGAGGGAGAGGTTCATGACAGAGACTGATAAAAGAGAAATAAACAAAAACCATGTGGCTGCCTTGGTACGTCCCTTTCCATCAACAGAAGTTTTGTGGGGATGCAGAACTAAGCATGATGCCAGCTCCTGGTCAGTTCTGTCTGTCTGTGAGTTGGGACACCTTGTGTTTCCTCGATTTTTAGTCTGTCTAGGTGAAAAGTGCCGCATTCTGGGCCTCATTTACAAATAGTTTCAAATTGTTTTTTCAGGAAATGGCCCCTCAAATGCAGAGTGTAGAGGCAGAAAGAATATAAGGAGGGAACCTATACAGGTTCCTCTTCTGTCCTGGTAACCAGTTATTAGATGTCTCTTTCCATACATGAATTCTGAGAAAGAAATTGGATGCAGCAGCAGCTCCCCATCACTCAAGCAGGGTCACTGGGCCCAGGCAGAATAGACCCTGAATGAGTAGAAAAATACAGAGATTTCACCAAGGATTCTTAGACAGAGCAAGACCTGTACAATGTTATGTGAGTGTGTGAGGGGGAAAACAGAAAAGGTGGTTGCAAACCCAGGAACGGGAAAGACCAGATGTGACTGTCAATGTTGAGCAGGAATGGGAAGACAAGAAACAGGCTGTTGCTAAAGAATTAGGTTTGACATAGAGTTAAGTGTACAGTGAAGATTTAATACGTGCATTTATTGCAATGTGACAATGCTCTCAACTGGAGCTATGGGCTCCTAATGTAGTACAGATAGTATTTAAATGAGAAAAAGTTATGTTAGATTGATATTGGAGAGGGAGGAGGAATGAAGTGATGTTTTTGTGAGCCTTGCACTTCCTGTGCTATTGGTTTTGACAGGAAGAGTGGCCAACGAAGCCTTATTTTCTGCTTCAATGCAAGGAACAGATTTGCTGTTGGACTTGCAGAAGGTCAAACAGTGATGTTAGTGATTCATGGTAGCAGGACAGTGGTCTCCTGAGAGCAGCCATGAAATCTGAATTTGCTAACTGGAAATAATGATATTGTGGTGGAAGGCTCTCATCTGTTGCCAAAGACTCTTAGTGGAAGCTTGTTCCAAACCATTTTTACCACAGTTGTCTCTTTTCCTTTTGCTCGCCATGATCCTTTCCTGGCACATAAAAATGAGAAGGATCATGCAATTTGCCACTTTTCTTGTCCAAACAACAAAAATTTTGGAAATTCTGTCTTTACCCAGAAGAGACTTTGGAAGAAACAAATTAGCTCTGTTCACCTCAGTAGTGATTAAATGTCAGTAAAACTTTCATTTACGTGAAATGGAACTTACTGACAGTTAGACCCACCTTTAAACCTCTCCAGCCTCTGCTGGAGTACATGAGAATTGGACTGGGGCTCCTTGTTCCTGCAGAGGCTGGGAGGTTGTGGAGACATTGTTTGTGATAGACCATGGGGACAGAACACAATTAGGGACTTGGAGGGCAGTGTAGCTCAGGCTTCTCTTCCATGTAGCTTTTACAAGATGTTTTACCATTTTATGAGATTTACTTAAGCAAAATCAAATTCATGGTGCAAAACCTTCAAATGTTTTGAAATGGGAACTGCTCACAATGTCCTATTTAGTTTGTTTTGATCATCGTTGAAACCTAGCAAGAGGTTGCTGCCTCTGAAGTTCAAAGTGATTCAGAACAGAACTCGATAAATATTCCAAATGTTAAAAACAACCTTCTTTTGTTTCTCTGGTGCTTAATAATGCTTGCCATGGAAACGCCTGCAAGCCTCACTCTGACATCTTTATGACAGTCAAGTTCTTATAAAAAATCTCTTACTACTTCATATCTCCTTTAGCAATCATACGGACTTTGAGAGATTTATTTCTGTTGTAGTTTGGGGTTGGGGGGATATTTTTTGTGTTTGTTTTGTTGGGTTTTCTGATTTCTTTTTCCCATGAAAAATAAGAGAATAAAAAACATGGGTATTTCCTTTTATTTACTGGAATAAAAAAGTGAAATCTATAAAGTTGCTGGTCAAAATAAAAAATAAATAGGTTGAATTTCTTGAAATGTTTTTTCAGTAGTATGAAAACATTGCTTCACTTTGATCTTTTAAAATGCCTGCACTTTGTATACAGAAATTAAATTTTCAAAACAAAATTTCACATTGAGAAGAAAACAAAATTAGAAAAACTTAGTGACACTCACACATATTTTGAGTTTTTGCCCCTTCAAGTGCTGTTGTGTGCCAGCAAAGTTAACTTCATGAAGAAAGTAAGAACAGCCTTTAGAACATGATACACAGGTATCGTGTTCTAGAGGTTATTCTCTTTGTATTTCCTCCATTCAGTGCTATGATGCTATTAGCATTTTTGTTTTCCTGCTTAAAATGTCTTACATTTTTTCTTTATATGTTTATGAGACACATAATATTTCTCTCTCCTGAGGAATCACACAAAATCTCTCCATTATTTCATTGTGGGGTCTGCAATCATCATAGATTCTACAAACTGTGCTTTTTGGGAGGTATGGTTTGTCTGTATAAGAGTCCAATGACTGCTTTGGTTTTCAGCAGATTTCTCTTGGCTTGATACCGTAAAGATGGGTTGTGTGTCTTCTTGTCCTCACAACCCAAAACTGGTTCTGATCTATTGACTTGGACAGCTTGCTCATGGTCTGCTTTTTTCCAATGCTCAGATTTCCAAAAACAATACAAAGGAAGAAGAGGAGCATTATTTCTAAATGGATCAGCCCTCCTTGTGTTTTTAAACCATTTAACATGTCGATCACAATGTAATGTTCGAGTATATATACACAGAGGTATAGGGCCAATTAGTAAATACTAAAGTGATGAATAGCTCCTTTCAAAATTTATCTAGACATCCACAGCAGGTCATTCCATCACTGCCTCCAGAGTATGTAAAAGGGGTTGTGCGTGCTTCTGAAGCAAATAAAAAAAGATGCCAAAACAAAAGGATCCTGAAAGACAAGTCAGTTCCAGTTGGAAGTTTGAGTTTGTTCTTATAAAATCAAAAGTAAAGCAAAGAGCTGTGAAGGTGTAAACTGGATAATATACAGGATGTGTGCTGTAATGGGGCAGCACTAGCAAACTGTTCTCTCATCCTTTGCCCTCTTATGACCTGTCAAAATGAGATATTAGCTGTATCACATGTAACTGTATTACTTGGGAAAATAAAGTCTCTCCACACTTTTGTTTCACCAACATAAGACTCTGGATTGGGCACTGTGTGTGGGACAGTAAAAGCTGGCTTCAGCAGTAGCATGTGTGTGTCTTATGACAAACAACAAACTTGAATATGATGTTGTTCATCATGATCAGTAAACAAGAAACTTGTTGTTAAGAAACTGCTTACCAGAACCTAAGCAGCACTGTAAATTTCAAGGCAATCTTTGGCCACATCAGCTTGACTTTTTCTAGGCTTTATGGGGTTAGGCTTCAAGCATGGAAACTCATGCACTGAGTATGCAATGGGAGAACTTTCTTATTGTTCCTGGAACACAGCAGAAAAGCATGCTGAGAACTGGAAGAACAACTTAGCAATAAAAAGGTGAATATGACAAGCAGCTCCCAGGGTATGAGTTTTCAGGCAATACAAATGAATTCCTCACCCCATCTGGTCTGCAAGTAGTGGGTGAACCTCTAAATAAGCAGAGTTTGGTTAAGAATTCAACAGCTGGAATCTTCCAGCCATCAGAATCATATGTCTGTGTTTTATCTCCAAAATGTGTAGTCTCACAAAACCTGAGCAGCAGAGTTCTCCTTAGAATATGGTATTAGATTTATTCCCAAAACTGGAAGTACAGCAATTAAAAAAAAAAAAAAAAATTGCACCATCTGTTGCAGTCTCCAGGTTGTTTAGAACATTTCCTGTAGCATGCTGAACAAGGTCATGATGATGTTTGCTCCTGGGGTTCAGTTAGACTCCATTCCAGCATGGAAGGCTGGCTTGGCACAGGTATGACATTTATACTTGAACCTGGAGTTACATCTCAGAATGCATCACTGGCAGAAATTGTTGGCTGCAGAAGCCAGAAGGGCTAAGCAAAAAAATCCTGGTATAAACAAGTGAAAAATCAGTATTACTGACCAGAATTACGTTTATGAGTTAGCAGGCTGGAAAAGCCTGACATTTCTCTGGGTATGTCTAAGTGGCATGTTTGCTGCAGATAACCCAAGCTGCCACTGATTTGGCCAGAAAATGCCAGACTAGTATTTTCCTTGTATAAACTGTTCCTGAGCTTCCCCCCCAAAGTACTGGACATGCTTTTCATCAGTATAGGTTGGCACAACTTCTTTTTCCATCTGCTTGGAGGAGGGGGGCAGGACGGAGTCAATATTTTAGTTTCTAAAAATAAGCATCCCAGTTCCACTGCCAAAAAGTTGGAAACTTTCACTCAACAATGATATTTAGAGTTTCCATTTGCTTTGGCTTCCTCCTCTAAATGCCAATGTTGTGGAAAGATACTACCTGTATGAACAGTCCAGGTTTATGTGAATGAAAGCCTATCATGCCAATCCAGCCAGCCAGAAAAGTGTGGCACCCCGAGGAGAACAAGGTGCAGGAGTTTAAAGAGCAGAGTGGGATAGGAGGGGATGCTCTTCTTAAGGCATCAAAAATTCAAGGTGGAAAATCCAAAGAGAAGTGGTTTCTGGGGGCAGCCCCTGTAGATCATCACAGATGCCTGCTCATTGCTTGTGCTTGCTGTTTTCAAAGGCTGCCGCTCTGGAAAGTGCATGGATTGGGATGATTGGTGGCATAATGACAATTGCAGTTGTGAGCACTATCATCTGCCACCAACTGAACAGTAATTAATAAGGTCTGCCCTGAACAATTCCGTTGGCTTGTTGAATGCTGACATGTGCAACAAATTCTAAAGGGAAGAGACACTCGGTCTGGGGTCCCACCCATCCATTCCCCCTCCTCCCCCTCATCTGCTCACCCTACTTAGAAGCATTTTTTTTTCTTCCCTTTTTTTTTCTTCTTCTTTTTTCTCCCCCGCCCTGCCCCCCCCGCAAAGGTTACAGTATATAAAAAAGACTGCAAAATATTTTTCTCTTTGGTCTATATTTCCAACAATGTCATGGACTTCCTTGGTATGGTATAGAGCTCCATTATGAACTCCCAGAAAATGGGATTTATTTTTTATGTTGATGCTTTGCAGCCATGAGAGTTCTGTGTGTTGCTGAAAATCACTGGTCGCTTTGCTCTGTAAATGCAGCTCTCTTTCCTCAGTAATCACCTTCTCTGTATTTTGTTACTTAGTTTTTAAGTCTCATTTTACTATAGTTCTTCAAGAGATTATGTACCAGAAATAAAGGAATATATTTATTTACTTTAATTTGAGGGATTCCTGGGTCAAAACGTTCAGAGAGACATATTTTTTAAGTAGTGATCCATTAAATTGTCACATTTTCAAGGTAACTTCAAGGTATGACAGTGCCAGATCTACATGTGGTATAATTAATGCTCATCACACAGAGGGCTAAATCAGGTGGAGAACCCTGGAGCTTGGTGTGGTTATAATTTTCAGAGAACCTAAACTGATGTTCTCTACAACTGAACATGGTGTTCAAATTCTGAATTCTGCTATAGTATGTATATCTAGATTAATTTAATCACTTACTATCATCTAATGTCCCAAGAAGACAAATAATTTTATATCTCTACAGATGTGGAATGCAGAACAGCCTTAAGTGTGTATTTCTCTCACACACTTCTGTGCTGCTTTTCTATACCCAAAGATAGCAACATTTCAGCCAGCTTCAGGAAGCAATAAAGCCATGGAAAAGTGTCACTTAGTTAAACTAAAGTTAAAAGTGAGTGTGAATGGAATAAAATTTACAACTGTTCTTAATCACACTGCAGTCATTGTTTTCCATTGATTTTATCAGATGTATCAGGTGTAATTTTATCAGATGAGTCCCATGAAATCACAGACAATGCATTATTTCATGGCTGCTTTGTAGGATTTGGGAACAGGTGCTATTGACCCACTTCTGTGCAATACAAAACTGAATGAGAAGGAAGAGACTGCCCCCTTCTCCCCTCAGAAAATTTAGGCAGGAATTAACTGTCCTGAATTTGGCTACTTTGAGTAACAGTGAGAAAGTGCAGAATATCAGTGAGAAAGTGCAGAATATGTTTTATATGCATGCACACATACATGTATATGTGTGCGCATTTTCTTTTTTAGAAGTAGTGACTCATGACAACTGGAAACTTGGCACCTTCCCTTATTCCAGGTCTGGCATTGTGCCCACTCTGTACATAGAAGGAGTGAAAACCTTTTCAATTTCTCCAATCCAATTCATTATGCAGCAGTTGCACAAGTTGCCACATGTGTGCTGTTAGGAAGTCTCAGTGCAAATGAAATAGACCTTGTCACAAAATACAAGCATTCATCACTGGTGATGCTGATCTTCCCCACTAGGAGAGTGATTAGCTGTCTTGAAGTTCATTTAAAAACTGATCAGAGCTGTGAAATGGGGCTGACTGGCTAATCCTGTTTATTCCCTCATGCCATTTGAAATTAATTGGAGGAAGATCAAAGGATGAAGATTGTTGAGTACTACAGGTAAGAAAGGCCTACTGCTCTGAGATTTGTGAATCCCCTTTTCAATAGAATAAATGGAAACTTTTTACAGCTATTTTGGATTCTAGTGGTGTATGGATTCAGCATAGCAAAAACCCCACCAAAACCTGAAATTAAATAATATACGATCAGGCACTACTCAGAGCAGCCACTGGCTATATAAAACATGAGAAACCCTTAGAAGTTCATTATTTCTCATGATATATAGAATAGTACAAATGGCTGGACTGTTTTTTTGTTTCTCTTTCTGATCTGGACACTTGGAACTTTACTTGAGTCCCCTGAAGTGCTAATGGAATATAAGCAGGGTTGTAATCTCTGGTTTGAACTTATTCTTGACATTTAGAATAATTCACCTCTGAAGACTGTATTGCCGTGAGAATAGGAAATGGTGAAATTGAAACCTCCACAAAAAAAAAGGTTGCAATGTCACTTAGACCACTAGCTGGCAATCCTTCTGTTAGCAACAGGAAGGATTATGCTGAGTGAGGTCACCTCATCATATGTCAGTTAAATGTTACTGGTTTTTTCTACATCTCTTTTGGTTTTGGTCATTCTTAGAATGAAAGAAAGTGGAAGATAATTTTACTATAAACTTGATAAGTATATGAAGCAGGGGTTTTAGTATTGGATATATCTCCAGTGCAAACATACATAAAATCAGATATGATGTTTCATATATTAATTTTAGAAGGTAGGAACTGCACAGCACCCATTGCAATGAAGTCTCAATGCTGGTGGAGACAATTTTCACAATGAAATCAAGTAATTTTTTGTGATAGCAGGCAGAATAATACATACAAGAGAGATTCCAGAAATCTTATCGTATTAAGAAGGTAAAAGTGCCTTATTCGATAATGCCATGAGACAGCAATATTCTACCTGCCTGCGTTGCACTCATGGATGCAGACTCATCTTTCGAGTTCTGCTCAACTTGAAACAGTGACTGCTCAAATGGCTTCTGTGGCTCATCTTGGCAGCTTGGAAAAGCTTGGTTCAAGGGGTTCCTTTTTTGTTAACAGTGATTTTTTTCATGGATGTCTCTATGGCCCCTAGTTCCAGCTGGAGTCTGAAACAGAAGTTGTGTGTTAATGTTCCACAGCACAGCCTGGGGTTTTCCAGCCCAGCCAGATGCTGGAAATCTTGGAAGTCTTGCTAAAGAGCCTGCATATATCTGCCAGCTCAGTTGTTGCTTGGTTGTCTACAGCTGTGGACGACTGGCTTTGATGGCCTGGATGCCCCCTACTAGGCCTCTGTTCACATGTTTAGATTTAGATGGTTTGGTTAGGATCTAGAGAGAAAGACACAACTTTTTTAGACACTTCCCAGTTTTTACTCTACCCTCTCCACATAAGATTAGTACTGGCAGGTAGTGTGTCATGAGAATGGTATGGCACAAAGTTGTAAAGGCCAAGGCTGGAAATGGATTGTCACTTGAAAGGGAAGCACTGGCTGTGCTTCTTCTCTTTTACTCTACAATTGTATTTAACTTTACCAACCTTTTTTTCCTGGATAGCTTTTTTTCATGCCAGATCCTTTATGGTGGTCAATGCACTGAAAAAACAGGACTCATCTTTTCCATGCCTGGCCTTTTACTCTTGTAAGGAGAGGGTTAATTATTAGTGCACTGAGAGTTTAAGAAGCTTTAAGTACTTCATTTTTCCCTACTTTTCCAAACAATTGCATAGATAGTACCCTGGATTGTGATATTATCTTGTTACAGAAAATGCTGCTTTTATTTCTTTATTCCAAAATGTTTTGCATCTTCTATCCAGCAGTATGCCTAGTGTTAGGCTGCTGCTGCCTGTAAGGTTAGGAGTGTAAGTGCTGATTTGTCATATAACACCAGGCATGAGTGAGTATACACTAACAGCCACAGATATCAGTGGTACTAAATTCTGTCACATGTTGGGTGTACATCTTAGAAAAAAGATTAAATAAAGAAAGCAAACATCTTTCCATAACCCAAGTCTAGATGGGGACAGGGTAAAATTGTTTGTGCCAGCTCTTCTTCTCTCTGCCCACTTTCATCCCACCATTTTAGTACCAAACACAACCCAAACCGTTGGAGTGTCTAAACTATTGGAATAAGATGTTCTTTCATGTCTGGTTTCCATCTGGCTCTGGAGGCAGAAATGCCAGTATACCACAAGACAAGCCTCTTGCATGCTATTTCTGATCATGGACAGGAATCTGGCCTGCCCACCAGAAGGGCCTAGATGTGTGACAGGATTAGCAGGCATTCCCCAGAGCTCTGGGAAGTAAAGCAGTGTCAGACCATCAGCTCCTTAGACTGTACTTTCTTGGTTACTGGGTACGTGCAGAATTTCCTGTGTAAATGTAGGCAGCACTTGAGGACTTTCCAAGCACAGCACTGGGCCAGTTTGTGACAACTTCTGCAAGCAGATCAGGGAAAGTATTGCCCAAAATGCCCAACAAAGGTGTGTAGATCTCAGCTGTTCTCAACTGTCGTTCAATTTATAGCTCTCCCTCTATGCTGTTGTTAAAGCCACATATAAATGTATTAATATATGAAAGAGGATCCTTCCATGAAAATAAAAACAGCATTTCTGAAAACATGTGCAAATGAGTGCAAGTTTCATGGAGTACGAAGATAGTAAGTAAGAATGTGTTGTGATGTTGGTTACGTTTGTTAGTTTAAGAGCATTCTTTGGGCTTCTGTGTACAGCAGCAAAATCCCTCAGTCTGTCTATCTTCCCTTACCCTGACAAAGTGCCCTCATTAAGGGATTGAAGATGTTATTGCAATACTATTCATAATGTATACACTTTGCAGCCCCTCACATCTGTTTTCTGCACTATTTATCTAATCATCGAGACCCTTATTCATATTTGCCTTGGAGATAACAGGATACCGAAAGATTCCTGGGCTGAGAGGAAATGGTAGAGAGTTGGTGTAATGGACTAATTAAAGACTTCAAGGTCAGACTAGAGAAATCCAGAATGCTGTGGTGTGGAGAGAATCACAGGATACACAGAACTATCCCATTTTTAATGACACAGGCATGATCAAAGCCACCTGAACATTACATTCCAACAAACATACCTCTGCCAGATCAACCG
This sequence comes from Gymnorhina tibicen, assembly GCA_013399875.1. Taxonomy (NCBI): domain Eukaryota; kingdom Metazoa; phylum Chordata; class Aves; order Passeriformes; family Artamidae; genus Gymnorhina; species Gymnorhina tibicen. The sequence continues at coordinate 106,647 of VXAZ01006531.1, forward strand.
GCTTCTGATAAGTGGCTGATGTTCTCAGCCACACATTAAGAGAGATGACAGGTTTTACTTGCATGTGAGGAATGATGAGGAATACAGTCTGCTTATGAGAGCAGAGAGCTTGCTCTCAGTAAGGTACTGACAGGCCACATGTGAGTCCATCAGACTTTGCTCTCTTCTTTCTGACCTCTCAGTTGTTTGACTGCCTTGGGTCAAAGAGCTCTGATGGCAAAGCAAAATACAGTATGAAGGTGAAGTCTGTGTTCTTTTCAGTGTGTACTTTTAGATAAAATGCCTTCCCATATCACTTCTACTGCTAATATATGGAGCTGCAGAATATTAATATTCATGATTTATTATAGAAGTGGGCTCGACGGCCTAGATCCCTGGGTGTTACTTAGGTTTCATTTCAAAAATTCCAAGAGAATGAGAATTATGCAAAATTTCACTGCAGAACAGTAAACATATTTTGTAAGACAACACTAAAATTATTTCACATACCTGTTCACCTAGAGATGTATATGTGCTGTATAAGGTGGATGAATTTAATAAAAATTATCAAGTCAAACTTCATTAATTTAAAAGTTGGAATTATGAAATAAGGTTTTCTGGGTACTTTCCAAGTGTTACTTTGTTGAAGTCAGAAGATAACAATGGAAATTCCACTGGAAATACTGCAAGTAGTTCTATGTGACAGCTAAGTATCACTTGTGAAGCGTGAGTTAAGTGAAACAAAAGAAAAGATGTACAAGGCGAGAGGTAAAGAATAAGGATATATGTAGTAAAAGGAGTTACAAAGTGCTGGCTATTTCTGTGGCCAATGTGACGGGAATTTGATCAATAAAAATAAAAGGTTCTGAGCTGCTAGGCTTGATGAATTAGAGCCATACTCAGAAGGGATGGCTGTAGCAAACTCAGACTCTTTGTGGCCTGACAGTTGGATACTTAAAACAAGTATGAGGATATTTCAACTGTCTAAACATTACCCCATGTTTTGTACAGATCTTTATGGAAGAGATTTTTGAAGAGACATTTGAAGAATTTTAGGGTCACATGCTCTGTTTCTTCGTCTGGCTAATGTCACTAGTAAATCAGTTCTAAACAAATGACTGCTTAAGTGTGTATTTAAAGAATTGAGAAGACTTGCCAAAATAAGAGATTCAAAGTTTAAAAAACCGTTGGAGCTTCAGTCTTCAAGAGTAGTTTACAAGCCTCCAGGCTACTGCAACTTCTCCCTGGCCACCCCTCAGCTGTGCAGACAGCCTAATTGTTTTGGCAACCAAGTGCTTTCTCCTATTACAGACCAAAAGAGTATTTTACAGAAGGGCATAAGATGGGTCCCCTTGGCTATCACGTCCCATAGCAGGGTATGGCTTAATCTGAGCCTGGATGTGCTTTCTGCATGACCAGAGCTCTTGCACACTCTGCAGTGCTGCTGGCTCTGCTCCCTAGAGGAATATCAGCCTCTGCTCACTCCATGGTCATAGCTGCAGTTCCCTGACAGCCCTTGCCTCCATAACATTTTAAGGCCATGGAGCCTTTCTGCTTGGGAAGTTCCTGTCTCTGCTTTAGAGCACTCAGAGCACAAATCCATTTTCTGACACTGTATCAAAAGCTGTTTGGTTACGAATTTAGAGAGAACTGCTAATATGACCACAGACTTCTCTGACTTGGAGATATACTAGAAGCAACTGGAACTGGCTGTACCCTGAGGCTTCAGTGGAAAATCCCTTTGAGTTTGCTCTGAAATTCTGCGTTCTTTCAACTTCTTCCCACACTATGTCTCCTTCACGTATAGAGGACTGACTCAAATGTCCCTGTTTGAATTCTGCTGAACTAACAGAAGTTTGATAGTACAGATGAGAGCAGATCTTCATACACATTCCTGTTTTCTGACCTGGGCACTATGAAGTGTTTGTCTGCCACTGTTTTCCCCCAGAAAGTGAACCCCAGCATAGTGGCCTGATGAAAATTACCTAAAGGCCGGGAAATGGAATAAGCTTAGTTTAGCCAGAATTGGCTATTGTAGCGAACTATAACCTCTGAATTTCTGGGAGATGGACAAGGAGACTCAGGGCTGAACCCAGAGATGGGCTACCAAACAGTCTCACTGCAGTAGGAATCGCAGCTATTTAGCTACTACTAAGCCTCCTGCGTGTTTCCTGTTGGCCATGCACAGGACTTCTGGAGAAGGCTTACTTATGACGTCATTGTAGAAGAACACTGATTCTGGTTTGATTTTGATTGTCACAAAAGAACAGTGCAGTAGGATTTGCAGAGCTTTCAATGTGCCTAATGGCATGGCTAGTGGTTAAAAAACATGAATTCTGCACCTGCATTTTTTTTCCTGGCTTCTCAGGTGATCGTGAAAAAGTTTAAGAAGTTTCTTCTTTTTCCATTCCTCACCACTGAAGTTTGACCTCCTTTGTAAAACACTTGAAAATCTGTGCATGAGAAGTATAAGACACTGGTTTGAATATGTAGTATTACAGTCATATTAATATCAAAGATGTTGTTGTTTGTGTAGTCTTCTGTATCGACCGAAGATTAGGACCTGATCAAAGATGTGATTAGTTGGGTTTTCACAACCTGGCTAAGGCTTTGTCCATCAGACCCTGACGGACCTAAGTTATCATTAAAGGGCAGGAGGCCACTTCCTTATGTGCTGTTACCACTTATTGGTCTGAGGAGAGACAGTGGCCAGTGTGAATGGCCATGGTGAGCAGCACACCCTGCTGCCTGTCATAGTCACGGGTTAATCAGGGTACAGTAATTTGTGAGAACATTAATAAATACAAATCACTCTCTAGAGGGCTGCAATACATTATTTTACCTCTCAACAATAACAGACCTTATTATCTTTCAGGGAGAAGCTCCTGTCAGGGCAATCAAGGATGGACACTTTTAATGAAGACAAATGATCTCCTTCAAAGGAGCGGTGAGCCTTGATTTGGCTTAATGGCTCACTAGTACGAAGCATGGATTTAATCAGAGCTCCAGCTTCTGTCATGCATGGGCCTTGAAGTCAGGTAATTGGAGGCAGGTGCTAAGTACAATTTAAATGAAATGTCTAGTTAATAAGGACAGTTTGAAACATGCTATTTATACCCCTCCCCCAAGCCCTAGTCCTCTCAGGGACATGAAGGCAGCCAGCTGTGCTTGGGAACCAAATGACTTAATTTCTCAGCATTGCCTTTCATGCTCATAATACTGTACTGCTACTTTTAGCTTGCCAGATGCCCCAGTTGGAGTGACCTTCTTTCAGACAAGATGGGCAACTGAGGGACTGTTAAAGTTCATTATGCTTTGTTTTGTGCCAGAAGAGGCAGCTGAACCAAAATCTGGACAGAGATGAGGTCCATAAGATTCTGGCTCTTAAATATCTAAGTCCAGTGAGGGAATGAGAAGGATCAGAGTAGTTTCCCTGAATGTGTATCACCCCTAACTGTGCATCTAAATGTGGCTTTCCGGGCTGTACTATGCATTTTAGATGGTCACCACTGCTGTGTCGATATTGGAGTTTGTATGACACCCAGTGGCTCCCATACTGGAAAATGAGGAATCTTCTGAAGAACACCAAGGCCCCTTTCCTACCTGCTAACCTGATACGTTTCCTTCCAGGAACATCATCACAGTTTGTATTTATATTCATATCTTTTTCCTTTTTGGTGGCGATGGGGCATGAAGGAGAGCAGATCCTCGGAACTTTTGGGTGCCAGCAAGAAACTTCCTATTACCTGTGGCCTTTGTGCAGTTTCATTTGGAACCATGTAGGAATTGTCAGCATCACTAAGTCCTGTGCTTTAAAGAGAAGTATTTTGACTTTTTTTTTCTTTTTTCTCCTTGAAAAACTGGGTCATGGAGTCATCTGCTTATGAAGTAAAAAATGCTTGTGGTCGAGGAAGAAAATCTGAACATATAACTTCAAACAATTGCAACACTATTGTATAAAAAAATAAATACTTATTTTTAAAATGAATTTCAAAGTTTTGAAGAAAGGCCTCTCTTATTTTCAGGCATTTGATGTCAGCAATGCTGAACCTTACAGGGTGTAAAGGGAATTATGGAAAGTTCAGTCAATGCCACTAATACATTTTTCATGTTCTAGATTTGCAGACATGAATCAACAGGACACAAAACTGAGTTTTAAATCCTAATTATCAGTTACTTAAAAGTAGGATTTAGAAGGCAAAAGCATAAGAACCATGCTATAGGTACTACAGGATCTCCTCTGTCCCTTTTAGGCCTTTCTGCTATCCCTTGAAACTAAAAGTTAAGAGTAGTGAATTCATAACAAATCCAAGATTTTTCTTCTGAGGGAGAAAGTAATTAGCCACTGGGTGTGGAAGCATTTTCCATTAGCAATTTTTTAAACTCAGACTGGAATGCAACTAGGCCTGGAGGGAGTACATGACTGGGAGAAACCACAAATCTTCACTAGAAGGAGATTTCTACGATCAACTGCTGTGAGACTCATTTCTTTGTCAAGGAAGTACACACAGGCAAACAAGGACCATCGATGCACCTAAGGAGTCAGATGTTTCTGTGTGCTATCTCGGGATGACATGTGCTGTTCTGCTTTGCAGTAGGGCCAGGCAACAGGTAGGGCTGCCTCTCTACAGCAGGACTGAAGTTACTAAACCAGAGCCACAGTAGGTAGGTGCACCTATTTCTGACAGCATGGGATTACAGTGATATTGGAAATAGATTTCTCTCCATTAATACTTCATTACAGCAGGACTGCTCAAGATAAGTTGACCTCTAAGGAATCTTTTTTAAAGAAGAATTAAAGTAATCTCTGGCTCAAATTGCTTATTGAAGTGCTCGGAAACAGGAATTGTTTCTGGGGGCCTCTACAGTCTTGTCTAGATTTCAGGAAACCAAAGAGATTTTGGCTTTTCAGATACGTTTTGAAGTTCATTGTTGATTTTTTTTCATTCTTTTCCCTTCATCTGTTTTTGTTTTTTAATTGGGAAAAAAATTGATGAGCTATAATTAACACATGAGAAATAGAACAATATTGAGAAGGCAAATGGATCAAGAAAAGAGTCAGAAATAAAAGATGGGCCTTTTAGATTGGAAGTTAGTGTTCAGCTGATCAGAGTCCTGCTACCCTTCTGCTTTATGGCTTGAATTCCTTACAATAGCATCAAAGCTGGAAAATTTCCCACCAGTTACAAAACAAATAAAAAGCAAAATGCTCAGATGGCCTTTCAAGTTCATAGCAACATTGTGGTCATGTATCTGACTGCAGCTCAGGCAGCTGCAAAAGAGCTGCCAGCTATTGGAATTACTGTCCAGCTACACTGGGTACCAGAAGCAGTGGACATTCAATGGCATGGGCTGCACCACAAACTGAACAAGGCTGGCTGGTGTGTGAGCAAAGGCATTGTGTCAGTTGTGATCATGTCTGCCTGTAGTGAAGGAGAAAAGCAATGTTCTGTAAATGGCAGAGGCTTGTGCTTCTAATCCCAGAGTCACGTGTATGTAAGTAGGGTTTGTCATGACAATGAATGCTGATGGGAGGGAGAAAGGAAGGGTAGTTTAATCCTGTACTAGATGACAATGCGTTACAATGTCCACCTTGCCTTTTAACTGTTGGTTGTTTCTGTATACTTTTCAAAGCAAGATGTTTATGGCAGGAAGAGAAATTACTATTCTGTCAGAAAAGAAAGCATTGGAAATAGAACGGTATTATTTTTAGTCATTGTCCCAAATGAGGAAAAAGTTCCCAGAAGAAGAGGTGTTTGTGGTAACTATATAGATCACTTTAGTTGATGTAGGAAAAAACAGTGGAGAGAAAGCCCAGGCTGGAATTGTATTTCCCCTCTCCTTCTCAGGAATCAGAACTGGGGCCATGTAATTATGAAGTGGTAAATAGTTTGTGTGTGTTCCATCTGCAGTCACGGACTTCTCAAAAGATACACACAACTCTTAGAGACAACTCACACCTTAAAATGAGGATATTCCAGTTTAGATTGAAAGCTGTTTTGATAGGCCAGGAGGAGGACATAACACTGATAGCTGCAGAGGGCCAGACACAAGACTGACTAGGGTTACCCTCTGAGTCACAGGAATAATACATGAGACTGTCTCCTGAGCTGAATCACCCTGAGACTGTTGTCAGCTTGTCGGGGCACCAACAAATGTGGCCAAACAGTGTTTGTTCTTCTGCATGCCCTTGGCTGCTGTGTACTCTTTAGGGAGCAATATGCAATCTATTCCCTGTTACAAAGGACAAACAGGCTCTGCTGTTCTTATGGACAGTGATTGCTTCCGTGCAATGTTATTTGTGAGAAGCGGTGCAAAAAAAACAACTGCCAAGTTTCCCTATGAGCAAGATTGCAGAAATAAGGCACTAGGGCAGAGGTTCATTGATACTGATCAGGATTCACTTTCCCAGCTCTGGGAGTTGTTCACTGTAAGGCCAAGTCATTTTGTCTCAATGTGTACTTCAGTGTCAGTAAAAAGCCCATAATAATGCTCTCAGAAGTGAAATTATTTGAAGCCCTCCATGAAAAGTTCTATACATGCCCAGGCTGCCATAGTCAAGCCAGCCCCAACAATACCTCATGAAATGTTTTCCTTTCATGTTTGTTCTGGGGCCATGGGGAACAATGTCCTTTCAGGACAATAGAAGTCTGCAATTCATGGTGAATTTCCTTTCCTTCTCTCATTAAAATCCATTCATTTTCAGCTCAGCCTCTTCATTCTCAAAAATACATCTTGGATATTTGTCAACTTCTATTCATCTTACTTAGTCTGTGCATCTAATCTCTTTGAGTCTAAACATTTCCTCTGATGGCAGAGCCTTGAGAGCGCAATCCTGCCAATTGGGATGCATTGAGGAGAGCCTCTTGGCAAGCTGGCTCAAGCTTGGGGAACAGACATATTTGAGTAGGGAGACCTCAGGCATTTATACTGTGCAGGACACCACAACGCTCAGCACTCAGTAAAACTCAGAAGAGAACCACTGCCTAGAAAAGCAAAATGCTTACTGGCAAATGTTTTTCAAAATGGGTATGGAAAGCTGGCTTCAGTGCCCAGTTTAGTTCAGTACTCCCTGTGCAGTTTCAGGCAGGCCACTTCATCTGAGTATGTAGCCCGGAAGGCAGGAACACAAGCTTGCTTCTTGTGCATGTATCTGCTTCCTGCTCTGACACGTTTCAGGTAGAGGAGAGCAGAACTGTGATGGTGTTATTCCCTAGTAGTAAATGAAAGGAGTTTGACTCCTTTCAGATAAAACTGTTCAACAGCAGTGAAATCATAGCAGCTTTGGCATGCTGGTGTTTCAGCAGCATTTCATCCACTGACAAGGAAAGACTGTCCTCAGCCCCTTACCCAGTTCTCTTTAAAAGGGAAAGATACAGTACGTGACTGGCACTCAAGCAGGAGGCTTCTACTGCCCTAACTGGAGAGATCTTTGAGAGCTTGGTGACATCTGGTGGGAACTGGAAGGATCACAAGCCTTTTGTGATGACTGCAAAATAATTTATAAAAACAAATTTTAAAAATAGTCCCCCCGAAACAAGCAACAAAAACGTATAGATTTTATGCTCAGAATCACAAGAGTACAAAATCTAAACATGATGTTATAATGATACATGCTGAACACTGTATAGTTCGGAGATCAATGGCTTGAAATGCTGGTGGGACATAACAGCTGAAATAGAAGGAATTTGTCATTGGATTTTTGCAGGAATGTAAATGCCATCTTTTTGTCAGTCTGGTCAGAATATCAGTATAAAACTCAAATTATGCAGGTTGCAATTGCTCATCATGCAGCTCTAGGCCCCTATGATATAACCAATCTCCATCGTGTTGAAATTTGCAAAAAGCACATATAATACCTTAGCCTGGAATGTACCATTGTGGGCTCGTTCAGTGACCCACTAGTGAGCAGTTAGGTATGTGCGCCCAGAGTTACGTTGAGGTGTGGGTCTGGTGCACCCTTCAACTTCAGTGAAGGTAAAGGTAGTGAAGTTAGAGTTATATTCAGGCTAATTCTGGTAAGGAAAGAGGAAGGGTGTTGCATGAAGTTCAAATTCATTATCCCATTTGATCTGAGTGAATATGTATGTGAATGGGTTTTCCCTTTTTTTCTGGAGCTTTTAAATCCTATAAAGGTAAGCACTATTGCCTTTCCTCTCATTTTTGCAAGTGCACTTTATGGATCTAGCTGTGTACAGCGTTTCTGCAGCTTCCTTCACTAGATGGAGGAAATAATAACCAGCAAGATTTTCTCCCGGTGTCTTTTAGATATTGGAACAGTATGTCCCCTGAAAAACAGAGCATTCCATGAATTTCCCAGAGGTTTTGTGAGGTCTTTGACAAAGAGAGAAAAGTCTGAAATGTTATTAATCAATCTCTTTTTCTTCTTCCTCCCTTTTTAGGACTTGTAATGGGAAAGAATGAATTTAGGAGGGAATCAGTAAAATGATAGTCAAAGTTTTCAGGAGTGATTATGAAGGCTACACCATAGATCTAGCTGCAACTGGGAGTCCAGAATGTGGATACACATTGAAGGATGCTGAAATAGGACCTTAAAGCCACTGGTAAGTTTGAACAATTGCAGCCTGTTGCTGCAGCTTGTTTATCTTTTCATCCTTTGGTAAGAAAGAGTTAGGTTAGAGGACAAAGCAAAGGGTGGATTTTCAGCCTCTCAAGCCCAAAGCAGATGCCCTCTTAGCTACTTAGGAGAAAATTTTTTCTTCTAAGGATTCCAGTTGTATGCCTTGAGCTGCTCAGACCTCTGCCTCCCTTCACGTGCCAGTTCATCTCTGCAGTGATGTTGTGATGTGTAGTATCACTGCTGATAACCTTTTTAGCAGAACCAATTGTCCACAAACCTTCATATATGAGGCTGCTTGCCATTGTACAAGCTCTGTCCCTGTTGTGTATGACAGCATGAGGTGACCTAATTCACTGCAGTGGGTCCATCGCACATACCCTCACTGGGTGATTTCCCCCTCTGACAGGCCATTGTCACCATCCGTCCCACTGGGGTTCTGTGAGCCCTCGCCTCATATTCATGCAAGCACAGATGGGGCCCTTGCTGAAAGCTGGTCTAGTGAGTGGGTGTTTGCATGGGCATGGTGAGCACAGAGCATGAACCTAAAGCTAGCTGGGTAGACCTTAGGCCTTCAACATAGCAGACTATATGGAGTCTTTGGAGTTTAGAGTTGGGTAAGACCATTATTTTAGCTTCCCTGACCAGCGCTGGAGCAGGATGCAGTTCTGCTGACAGTGAGCAGTTAATGGAACTATTATGACACAGTAGTCAGCTGTTAAGTTCATGCACAGAAAGCCTTGTTCAACGCTATGCTATACATATTACATCTTTTGCATCAGAAAGATTCTCCTGTCCAGACAGGAATGAAGGTAAAATCCACACATACAAAGTCTCTGCTAGCTGTAAAAGGACACTTGATTGAATACTTTTTATTCTGTTTTGTAGAAAGCAGTGTTACATACATGCGCTCACATGCAAACATACACATTACTGTGTCTTGAGGATTGAACTGATGTCTGATTTTAGTGAAGATTATTCTGTGATTTAGCAGAAGGTGAGAACAAAGAAAAAAATAACATTACTACAAGAAGTTAAAGAAGGGTGGGAATTCTCCCTGCTAGCCCCATTTCTTGCATAATTTGTTGGCAGCCTGCATCCATTATCAGCCCGCTCCCATGGCAGGTGAATGCATCCACACCAATGTAGTTGCCCTTCCCAGTCTTGCCAGCTGTCTCGCATACCAGTACACATCATGTGTGTTTGTGATATGAGATGAATTTGGAAAGAGTATATTCTACCTCTTCCAGAAGTTAAGACAATTGCAATATACAGATGTTGAAGAATTAATTGAGAATTAAAAGCAGAACAGTCACATCCCGATCAGTGTTCAAAGAACAGCTGCACAGGAAGAGAAGTGCTGGCATTTTGGAGGAAAACTGTGAAGGGAATTGAACATGTGTAAACCCTCTGTCTGAAAGCTATGGAGAGGACATAGCTACCTCCATCTGTGCTGTGCAATGATTTTGAGGCAAGTTGGTCTGAAGCTACAGAGAGCAGCAGCTTTGATAACAGTTTTTTTTCCTGTCCAAGGCTGTAATCACTTCAGCTTGCTATAGACCATTGATCAGTGAAGTCCTGAACACCTGGAGGTAGCCTAGCTGCACTTTGAATTCCTCCAGGACTTTACAAAAAGCTGGGAGTCAAGGTGCACAATCAGAAGTGAGGTGTGTAAACCTTCTGCCCTATTAATGCAACAACTAAGAGGGGAGAACTGTTGACAAAGGAGAAGGAAAAAAAGTTTTATTGATTGGATATTTTTTCAGACTTGTTGTGTTCCCAGTTTAACCTGTGTTCTTCTCAGAACTCCAAGGAAGTCACTGAGTTTCATCAGCTGCTTTGCTAGAGCTCAAAGCACTTCTATGTAAATCCCAGGAGGACTCCTAGGATAATTGAACCTTTTGGGCCACTGACAAAGTCTAGCAGAAGAGCATAACCCAGAAGCCACCCAGCGCTGAAACAAGGGATCTAAGTGAATGTTGATGAGAGGAGGAATAGGTGGAGAAATCTCTATGTCATTGAGAATCTCAGCAGGAGCTGGCATGGAGTGCTCTGGAAGGAGATGCTCTTGCCTAGGGCAATATTGCTGTGAAGGAGTTGGGTATTTGCATTGAGCTGAGAGGTGTGGTCATCCCAGTGCTGCTGGCATTCCAGGCTTTGTCTGGATTCTGTCTATGGGAACAATTTTAGATCTTTTGATCTAAAATTGCTGTCAAGCAAAAGGATTAATGCTCAGTCTATGCTAAGTGACTCAAGTTAGGTGATACTAGCAGAATTTCTAGCTGTGAAATAGCCACTTTTTTCCTACTCAGTTTTCAAATAATACCTTAGCAGAATCCTACTCTTTCCCTTAGTGAAATGTTTTCCTTAATGACTCAGCACTAATTTCCTAATAATAGAGGTAGATATATGCTACATGTGTCCTAACTCATGCACAGAGGTGAAGGGGAATGTGTGGTGACTGAAAAGTGCAAGCACAAAGAATATTTCATGTTTTGTATTGTCTTTTACTCGAGTACTCACTCAACACTTCCCAAGCATTACCTGTGACTCATTCATCTTCTTTAAGACAGCAAAGCAGTAGACAAGGAATATGAGGCATGATTCTGTTAAGGAATTTGTCTTAAAATGAATTATAGATATGATGAAGAGAGTAAACCAGGAATTCTGGAGGAATATGTGTAGTGCTATTCCAAGTTAAATAAACTAACTTTTTATTTCTTATATCAAGTGAAAGTCAAAATTTCCCAAGAGTTATTCAGTTATTTCATCTTAGGATTAAAAAAAAAAGTCAGAAAGCATTATCTGTGTTCCTGTTGAATACTGAACCTCAAGTTTTGCCTGCTTTCAGTGGACAAAAAAGGGTGGGAGCAGCATAGATTAATGAGAGACCAAGGTTCAGTTCCTGCTTCTGGAACAATGGCAGCCTCCTGATCAGCATGAGAGTGTTATCAGGATGGTTCCTTTGATGACATGATGCTAAACCTGCAGTAAAATATGGAGCAGTAAAATAAAGAGCTGGGGAAAGTTTGGGATTTTCTTACAAAGACAGATTTGGATCTGTTGTTTCATCCAACATTTCTGAAAATGTGTGAGCTAAGTTTCTGTCTGCTATAGGGGTGCTTTTGCGTGTGTTACCATTTGAGGCAAGACTGCAGGCCAGGCATGCTTTCTCCTGATGTTGTAGCTCAAGCCCCTGCTTTATCAGCACTTTTACAAATACAATAACAGCAGTTGCCTTGCGCTCATGGTGGGGATTTGCTTTGTGAATACTTGTGTTGCTATAGCTACATTTCCCTAATGTTCATTATTTCTCATAGTGTCCTTGTCACTCATCCAAAGGTGCTGGCATTAAGCAAGCTCACAGCATGTCTTTTCTGCCTTGGGAACTATTGGTAGGTGTACTGAATGAGCCAAGAGGTACTGCAGCTGGTGCTTTGCCTGGAATAAATCTGCTTCAGCCATGAAGGAAATGGTAATGGAAGTAGTTAGAAGCTTTTTACAGCAGTGCGATGGGAAAGGAAAGCCTACAGTCATTGTCATGTCTTTCCAAGAGTTTTGAACAGGAAGGAGAAGAAGGGATTGTCATCTCTCAAGAGAACAAATGCAGGGAGGGGAGGGAGCACAGGCAACTTCAGTTAATTGCTAGGTTGTGTAATGAGCTGGGGTGCTGGACAGCTACTGTATAGTCCCCATTGTTTCTGTCGCCGGGTTGGGGGTGTACTGCTCTCAGGCATTTTAACTGCTTTTTGGGGTTTTGTTTTTGAATGGTTTAATGAGAAAGCTAAATAGCTGTATAATTCAGAACAGGTTTGCAAAAAGTTCACTGTCCCTCAGGCATGAATGTGTAACTGGTGCTGTGCAGAAAAGGCAGTGAATTCTGAACAGCCACCTACTTCATACGGGAGGACACTGAACAGTTAAGACTAAGCAAAAAAGTAGAGATGATCACTGACAGATCTTTCAGACTGACATCCAAGAGATGCTCCATACTCTTTACTTAATCTTTTCTTAATCTCCTGTATTGGCTTCTCAGGCCTTGATCAGTCCTTAAGTGGTACTAAAACAGCAACTATCACTTGCCAATAGACACCAAAAAACTGTACCTCCTAATTTCAGTATACTGTTGGATGTAGCTGTTGTACGGAATCTTATAATCTCTCTGAACCAGTACTTGCATATTAAAGCCACTGTGATGATTAAGAAACTGGAATTAAGAAATGTCTATTGTATAAGGAGAAGCTGAGAGAGTTTTGGCTGTTTAGCATGGAGAAGAGAATGCTCAGAGGGATCATATCAACGTGTACAAATTCCTAAATGGGTGGGAGAAAAGAAGTAAAGAAGCAGAAACAGATTCCTCTTAATGGTATCCAAAGACAGGACAAGATGCTGTGGACACAAACTATAACCCAGGAAATTTCATTTAAACATCAGAAAAATACTTTTTTACTCTGAGGATGTTCAAATACCAGAACAGGTTGCCTAGATAGGTCAAGGAGTGTCCATCTTGGAGATATCCAAAACCCATGTGAACACAGTCCTGAGCTCAAGGTGCCACTACCGGGAGTTGGAGGGTTTAGACTGGATGGTTCCCAGAGCTTCCTTCCAATCTCAACTATTCTGTGTTGTGGTTCTGTGATCCAGTGTTTGTTGTTCCATGCTCTTGGGCCTGGAGAAGCATGAATGAACTGTGAGGTTCTGTTATTCCTGGTGTGCACAAAGTAAGTGGCCAAGACAAAAACAATTATATCAGTATAGCACTACAGAACACTTTTCTGGTTTCACAAGCTTATTTCTAACCCTACAGAGCTACACCTGTGCAAGATTATGTGCAAACCATGCCTTAGTGTTACACATATCTTTATAAGTGCTGTGCCCTTCCATCACACACATTACTGGACATTTAAAAGATTCATCTAATAGTGGACTCTAACTCTCAGTCTGCTTAGCCTGCAAGGGTGAGCTCTCTTTTCAGTGTAAAGGGCTCAACCAACTTCTATTTTTTGTAGCATTACAATAATATTTAGTCAGCTTTGCAAGCAGTAGGCAGGCAATCTTCATGTTGAGTCCAGCTTTGTTGTTTAATAGCTGTGAGAAATACCACTGTCCTTCACTAGTGAGTGTTTTGCACCTGGAGTTGCTGTTCCTATTTAATTCCAATAAGTAAGATGCTCAGATCTTGCAAAGTATCGTTTAAAGTGCTATTCATTACTGCTAACACTGTAAAGGAAGAGAGAATAGAATAGATAAACTTACACCCCTTCAGATTTTGAGAACTCTGACTTGTGCAGCATCAAACAAGCATCCATTCTGGGTGCAACACACTGTGCAGACCCTGTCTGTGGAAGGGTTGCTCCATTTTGGTAATTTGAACTATTGTATTATTTTTTCACAAGAAAACAATTCCATTCAGTATTTCTATTATCCAGTAGAAAGAATGTTCCTGTGAGAGCTTCTTGCTGCACTCGTAGGTATAGCCAAGAAGTCACAGTGGTATAATTTCAATTAGCAAGTGTGATCTGCCTACAAGCCCTCTGTTATATTTATCTGGCTATGTTTATTATGCAGCTGAGAGACAGGGAGTGGGTCTGTGCCAAGTGCAGGAGCTACCGGTTGCAATTAGCCACTGTCGCAGTCGCAATTTGCCCCTAGATGGCAGTGATTGCTGCTCTTTGGCAGGACGGGCCCTCTTTGCAGTTGATGTATTTGTTTCATCACAGAAGGGCCTGTTGTTCAGTGTGGCCATAAACTTCAACTGAAAAAACAGAAAAAAATTACTGACTCATCTCTCAGACTTTCTAAGAAAATTTAAAGGAAGCATGATTATATTAGGACCAGTTGCTACTTTTTAAAGTCAATTATTTAAATCTGACAATGCTCTTGTAGACAATAACACCGATTTTGACACGTGTGGATGTTTTCAGGTATCTTTTCCGCTGCAGACAGGGTACTAGAGTACACAGAGACATCAACATGAAGCACTTCTGAGTCCATGGAGCTCAATGAAGATGTTAATAGAAAAATGGGGACACCTGTTTTCCCCTACACACATGATTTTGTAACCTTACAGCTATGCAGTGGTTGTCCTTGCTATACTGGCTTTTAAATTGAGATAAGATGGTAGATATAAAAAAGCTTAACAGCAGTCTCAATGCTGGTAAAACAGTTACTTCTCCAAAGTGTGATTACAAGTTGTGCTGTTCTGAGGACAGAGCTACTGTTTGAACACAGAGTATGACTGACAAGGCTTTGTGCTACAGTATGAATCTGAGGACTAGCATATGTTTACTTGTTTTGTGTGCTTGTTATGGCAGGCACTGTCTTCAATAAACGTGCCCCTTTTTGTTCGCATTTGCACTGCGGTTTGTCCTGATTGGCAACTAGGCAGTAGAGCACAAAGGGTGATCTCAATACCACTTCTGATGTAAGAAGTGTGACCATAGGCACTGACTGAGGTGCTCTACCATAACACATCTCTTGCATATTAGGACATATGCAAATTCCACTCAGAGCACTTTATATGCTAAATAATATCTCTACAGAAATCATCCAGAGCAGTCTGATTATCTTTTCTGACTGAGGAAAGATAGCTTTGTGTGTAGGCAAAGAATCAGAGCTTTTATCATCTGTATTTAGTTCCCAGGTTTTCCAAAACTCTGTAGACCTTGGACAAATCAACCACTGCCTCACCTCCCTATGAATGAAATGGGACAATAGGTTTTCCTTTCTTTTCAGTTTATCCTGACTTGTCAAGTAGTGTGAGCTCTTTAAAGAGTGGGTTATCTTTTGTTCCAAATGAATGCATATCAGTGAGCCTCTATCTCCAGGGAGTTTTACTTGAATAAAGAACACGGAAGTGGGACTCAGTTGTGCTGTGTATGTGGGGAAATGCTTATAAGCTGCTGGATGTGGCCACATTCCACTATACACCATAAAATCTGCCTTTAGAGGAAGTGTAAAGATAAGCCCCTATGAATAAAGTATTTTTCCCTAGAGGTTAATAGTTAGGTATCGCACCTTCTTTTTTATAAACAGAAATTGAAATTAAGCAGATTGTTTTCAGAAATCTTTTTAATATCTCCATAAAACAGGAAAAAATTATGTCAAGCAGCAAACACATCTGTCAAAGAGCTGCAAAGATGATGCACAAATAATGCTGCAAGGATTGTCTTCTGAATCCAGAATACTTGTTCTAAACCACAGAAAAAACACCTTTGCATGAAGTACAGGAATATTTTCGCTAAGAAGCTTATTAAATTACTGTGATACAAAAGATGAATTGTGCATTCACAGTGTAATGCATTGATTGCCTAGTAGTACATGTGCAGTAATTAAAGTCAAAGTGAAAGGCCAAATACCAAATGAAGGTAACAAAATTAGGAAAAAAATTGGCTGATGACATTTGACAAAATTGTATGAACAGTCCTTTATATGCAAAGTAAAGACAGTAAATGCAGAATGTATGGAGAGTAATGCTTTGATGAATTTAAGACAAAACATTGAATTCTGTTTATGTTTATAGCAATATGAATCCAGGGTTACTCCTGGATTTATTTAGCATTGCTCTGGAACTTTATCAATATGTTTGAAACTAGCATCTGGCTCACATACTGAATTGCATTTCTGTATTTTCCTGCCTCCAGACTACTGGAGGGCAGAAAGAAAAAAATGGGCCTTGGCCTTAATTATAATTGTATTACAGTGGCTTTTTCTAAAAGCCGTACTTTAAATTTTTATTTTATACCCCATTCTTTCTGAATTATAAATCTCTTATTGTAATGAAAATAAATAGGTATTTTATTTTCTTGCTTCTACTGCAGTTTTATACCCAATGCCTCTTAATATTTTCTCTTTTCCAGAAACCAAACGAGTTTTAAAAATATGTACAATTCAGTTAGATTGTTTCAGTTTCCTGTGTTTACAAGTTACACTTCCAATGCACGTCTAATCACTTTCATATCTCACCTTCTAGATAAGGACTTAGAAGTAGTACTATAGAAACAAATAAAATCTTACAACTTGAGCTGCAGATTTCTGCTCAAATCCACGTACGTGAACAGAAGCACTTTTTACAAGAGAAATAAGCTGTACAGAGAGTTGTTTAATTTAAAGATCTGATTCAGCCCCTACTGAAACCAGCAGGACTTCCCAAAGATTCAGATCCTAGGCTGGAATGAGAAGATAGTTAATCAATGGAAAGGATTAGGGGAAGATGAAATGTACGCATGTACCACAACGCACACACAGTTGTTTCACCTGGCTTAGTATTGCATTCCTTTTTTAGGTGGATGTAGAATGAAAATACTGATGCTATCTACATCTGTTCATATTGATGGAAAAAGTTAGTATTCCATCCAATTATTAGAATACTCTTCCTTTGAAGAGAAGCAAGGTTTAAAGGCATCCTATTTTTTCTGTCAGACTCTTGATATAAGACATCTAGTGATAGCGGTATAAACTCATGGGCTGGAGTGATGACTGGAAATGCTACAACATTGTTCAAACAACCAAAGGTAACCAAATTGAGTCCTTCTACGCAAAAGCATAACTGCTGGAGTAAACACTGATTTGCAGTCCAGAAGCCAATAGTGCACAAAAATAGATGAGGGACAACTAATCTTCCACCAACACCAACAGAATCTTAGATCTTTATAGTTGCCCTCTGGATAGTAAAGCTAATTCCAAAGGCTTCTATATCCTTGCTTCAGTCCCAAAATATACTCCTAACAATTAATATGTTATAACACAGAAAGCAAAAATTCTCCATGGCAATTTACCACAGCAGTGTTGCAGTGCTGGCTGCCTGTTTCTTCATACTTTGAGTCAGGAAATAAAGGACTTATGGAGGACATGTTAAGCAAGGTTTTTAAATGACTTTGAAATCAGTGTAATCTAAAAAAGCATGTAATATGACACTTGTCCATGCTGGCTTGACATCTCTTTAAAGTAGTTGCTGAGTGGTCCCTGGAGTCCAAGTGGAATAGCAACAGGAAGAGTCATATTGTAGGAATCATATTCAGTGGGAATCCATTGCTCGGAGGATCTGAAGGACTTCCAGCACAACTTCGTAACAGAATAAATACTCATCCTGTATATGGAGACACCAGTGTGAAACACCAGGTTACATTCAACATAAATTCTAGACAAAGAAGGATGGACTAGCTGAAGTTATGTGTTATATGTTTATAACATCAGCATCTTTGTAATATGGATACAAAAACATATTTAAGAAAATCCTTGTTCTTTTTGTTCCATCACTGGTAAAAGTATAGGAACGCTGTATTTTAAGCATGTGCTCAATTCTCTTTTAGGACAGTGAAGGTTATATGTTTGCTTAATTTTAGTCACATGCTCAATCATTACCCTGAAGAAAAATATATCAAAACATGTGCTGAAATATTTGCCTATAGGAAGAACTTCTTTTAGTCTTCTCTTGCTTTTATTCTCACCAACTGTTTTCTCTAAGGTGAGTTAGCTGCATCTTGTCTTCTTCTGTGTGAAAAATCTTTTCAGGAGTGGGTTTAGCTCAGGAGTAGAAGGTTTTACTTGGTGATAATAACTCAGAAATAGCAAGAATTCAACTGAAGGCTGTAATTTTGCAGGGTAGGGTTTATAGTATATCACTGGTTCTGTGATACTTGCTTTTCTTCTTGCTTTAAAAAACAGAAAGGGGGGTGTGTGGTATCTGTCCTATATTGCTGCTTTGCTTTTATTTCACTTATTTAGTGAGGGACAGACTTTGATTTTTAAAACTAGACACCACTTGCTTAGAAGGCTGCTCAAATGAGAGCACTAAAATTATATTTTAAGCCCCAGATTTGTCAAAGCATGTGGAGCTGTACCACTATTTCAGGCTTTTAAACAAGTAATAATCTAGTTACATATTTAGAACTTACCTTAGTTTGGATCATGCCAAAACGCTGATCTCGCAAATCTCTCACTATCTGCTTGATGTTGAACTATCAGAAGAGAACAGTTTTTATTTGGTTGATGTGCAAGTTATAAAGAAAGATTTAAGCATATTCCGATGGGGAAGCTGTGACAGTGCTTTTAGAAGTAGTGTATTTATAGTTATTATCTTTGTTGTTTAAAACAATGAAATCTGGGTTTATTCCATTTTGTTAGGGTGAATTCTTACAGGAATTATTCTGTTCTAAGATGCCCCCACCATGTTGTTGACATCCACGCCAGTCTGTAATACTTAACAATGATCTGTCTGATACTTACACATAAATCTTTTTCTATATAGCTGAGAAGAATTTCAACACACAGCAAAACTCCACTTCTTCCAATGCCAGTGCTGCAGTGAGCAACAATAGGTCCTGTCCTGTGAGCTTTTCTTATGTAACAAATAAATTTTACAAGCTGCTCAGCCAGTTTGGGAATATTGTGGTCTGGCCAAGTGGTAAATTGCAAATGACTGATAATGCGCTTTTCTTCTGTCTGGAAGAGAGACACCAGGAAGGTTAAAAATGATCAGTCCTAAAATCGATTTTCAAGGAATTCCACTAAAAATTTTCCTTCAGCCTCATTCTTAAAATTGTTTGTTTACAATTCTTTAGGTTTTCATATTTGACTCCATTAAGGTTTCTTTAGGTTTCAAGGAATGTACTCAGAAGACACAGACCTAGGAAATTTATTTCATATGACTTTGACGAGACACTGAAGTTACTCTGTTGCCTTGAAAGAATGTAGTTATCTCATTTGTTGGTTAGAAAGGAAAAAACAAAAACATTTGTTAAATTAGAACATTGCAGTACTGTTTGTTAAGACTGTTTTTGTAGCTGAACTAAGTCTTACTAATAGAAGAGTAGTAATATGAGAGCCACAATAGTAAAATTGTAAATATCTGACGGCTATCATATATGAAAGAATCACTTGTGATTAGATACTCAATATGAAAACCAACCAAAAATGCTTACAAGAATAAATAAAATGTAGATAAAATAAAGAGTAATATTAATTGAATTGTCCTGGGTCAACATTTCTTGTTGCCAGCTCACAAAGCCACATTAAAATCTGAATGCAAACTACCTGGATTTTTACTATCAGAAGAATTTGAATTTAAGTATGGACTTCTGCTGAAGTAGACCTGTGGCTTTCTGTTTGCTACTAGTTCAGTACAAACATAGCAAATTTAACATGTTCATTGAAACAATCATATATGGTGTTCCATCTTGATAGATAGGATTTTGATAGTCTTTTGGGAAGACTCGTGTCAAATGCTTTACAATGCTTCACAGTCAGTGACATAGGGTGAATTTCCTCAAATAGAGAAATTGTTATCTTGATGGAAAAGGCATAAAATTTAGTCTGGCACAGGTTTTTTAATTATGCCACTGAATAATATGTCCTGCAGAAATTTTTGCAAAGCTTTACTTAATATTGAAGTAAGACTAATGGACTTATACCTGCCCTGTTTTCCATGCTCTTCCACCTGGATTCTGTATTTGTTAAGTATCTAAAATATCACTGCTAGATTGGTAGTTTCATATTTGTTTCTGTCTTTTCATGAACAAAAAAAGTATCATTTGTGCTAAATTCTAGGATGAAAGCCACCTTCTTGCCCTCCTTCCATCCAACCACCATTACAGAATATGAATCCACTCTGGCATGGGTGTTATTTGATGAGAACAGTAAGCGATTCTGCAAAACACTGAACACACCAGTTCTGTGACTATTAGAGGTCTCATTTTTGGAAGTTCTTGTCCAAATCTAGGTGATATTGGATTCATTGCTTGTGCAATGAGAAAAAAAGAAGTATCTCATTAACCCTAATTTCATGCCTGTTATTCAGATTTTTACATCCCTAAAAAATACGGAGCACATATTATGGAAGAAGTAAACAACACTACTTGTATCTACTCATGTAAACTACATAATGAGTTCCATCATATATGAAAGTATTAAGTCTACTTAACTTACCTGCTTGTTGATCATTTCTATTTTTCTAATTATGAAGTATTCCAGAATCTGGTAACTGTGTAGCCTGAGATAGAAATTAGCCAGGTCTTTACAGTCATAGGGAGGTTCAGGCCAGTATCGATGACATTTGACTTGCCCTAGCTCCACTTCTTTTGTCATCATGGCAATCACATCTGATTCACTCTCCCAGACCATTTGCCAGAAATCAGCCGTAGTGGATGGAAGAGGCCCTTGGGTTATAATATAAAAATGTTCCTCTTCTCCAACATTCATTCTAATGTAACTTGCATTAATGTAGCCATGCTTTTCTCCCAGAGGAACTCGTGTCTTATCATCTGTGCAAAAAAAGAAAGATGCTATTTCAGCAGTGGATCTGAAACAGAGTTCTACCATCTCCAGCACTCTGGATATAGAAAACCTCAATCTCTCCAGAAAATTATGCCTCTGGATTTTAGAATACATTTGACTAGCAGCACTAATATTAATCACTGCTGGTACGAATTCCCACAGATAAGTTGTATGATTCACTGCAGCTTTATTTCTCTTAAGGTACTTGTGTAACACTGTGAAAAGCCTTCTAATTACCATGGAACTGTTTGGCAGTGTTCCAAAATAGTGTACTCAATGCTGCTTTTCATGTATTGCATAGGAACATTGTCACTGGATATTGGTGTTATAAACCAGGAAAACCTCTAAGAATATATATACTGCATCATGGATATATAGATGTCCTACGAATTTTTGCATGTGTTGTCCTGCTGGTGCAGTTTAGAAAGACATCATGGGTCCAGAAAGTTTTCTGCTGTTTCTCTGATGACTTTGTTCACCAAATGTATGTTCTCATTTCTGTGCATACTTACATGGAAGGATGTCTTGGTATCTGTTTTTATTCTGGTTCTCCGGTGCTTTGCCAGTCCTGCAGTCATCTATTGGTTTCACATGTTCTAAAGCCTAGTTCAAAAAGAAATAGTCAATCCATGTTGTTCACATCCTCAACAGAAAACTTTTACAGTGTCAGTGTGAGCAAACTTTACTGCTGTATATGACCCAAGACTGGCAAATAGACTTCTTACAGAACAGAATCAGTACATCATTCTCTAAACTTCTAGGCAAGGAATTCAAGTTGCTTTGTATTTTCTTCATTCTGCACAATATTTCTGTGGTTTTCAAGTGATATTTCCAACCCTCATCCTCAGACCCTGTTATTACAAGTCCCTGTTGTATATTGCTGTATTATAGATGTTTGGAATACTGTCCTGGCCAAATGTCGGCATTTATGATTGATAACACACTGACTAAAGCACTAACTATTGCACTATTAGCAATGCAATAATGGCAGTGAATACTTTTCAGCGATGGAGAAAGTGGTGAATAGAGGGAACAGCACCAATGGTATGAAGTGCAAATCATACAGTCGTTAAGTACTTCACAGCAGATTTAGGGGAATGGAATGCAGTGTAGTTGGAAGCAGGAATGTGCAAGTTCATTTCATTTACAGTTTTGGGTTATTTTGACATTTTTTTATTCTTCTACCTATTTGCTATGCATTGCACAGTGCTCAGCCATCACATTCTGCCACTATACATTTATATGAACTGAAGTACATGTGACAGTTCTTGAACACTTTCATCAGTTACTACAGCTTTTACTCGCATAAAATACCCACTGGCTTTGGTAACCAGCACTTTACTTATTAGATCTTTGTGTTTTCTGTGCAGACATGTGACTCAGCTCATAGTAAGCTATACATACATCAATAATGGAATGGAATGAATGGAAATTAATATCTCAAGGGTGCTCTTGAGACTTCAGGGAAAGTCAACAAATCCTATACACTTGAGCCTGTGGGATTTTGTACCCAGAAAGTCAGAGATATAAAGGCAAGTGAAAGGAACAGATAACATTGCAATTACTATGGAAAAGTGGCAGCAATCTATTTCACTGGTAATGAGCATGTCCTTTAAAGGAAAATCCAGTACTATGTTGAAGAATTAGAAAATAATCTGTTCTTTGGGAATTTGATGATAACTGCATACTCTATTCTGAAACAAGAGATTTTATAAGCCTTCCTAATTTTACATTTTTTCATTATTTATATGCAGTCAGATGTAATTATATGTTTTCATTATCTATGGAGGTACATTACTTTTTTCCTGTAATTTCACTGAGTTCCTGACCTTAACAGCATCTTGTGGCAATGAACTCTATGGATAATGGGAGCATTGTTTGGAACATTTTCCTTTCAACTGTTTCTA
The DNA here is from genome assembly GCA_013399875.1 of Gymnorhina tibicen. Lineage (NCBI taxonomy): Eukaryota > Metazoa > Chordata > Aves > Passeriformes > Artamidae > Gymnorhina > Gymnorhina tibicen. The sequence goes on from VXAZ01006531.1 coordinate 129,384, forward strand.
CTCTAGTGAATCCTTAGCAGCATGGATTTGTTGCTTAGGTGCAACCCCTAGGGTAGCTCTTAGGCAGATGTTCAGCAAAGCGGAGGGGGTAAAAGGAAGAAGGCAGTCTAGGAAAAAGTGATTCCTAATCCACACGGTGAATGTCACATTATTTGTTTTCATTCTACATGGGCAGTATCTTTGAACAGGGAGTGGTATAAGGCTGACATGCATGGAAAGAGAGAGATCCAAATGCTGTACTATCACCCAAACAGCAGAGTAGAACCCCCATTTTGGCGGGAATAATTGTCAGAGAAAAATGATTCAGTAAAGATATACAAGTTGAACTCCCATACAGTATGCAGAAGGCTATTAAAAGTCACTTCCTTAGCTGTGCTGAATTGTTAGTTCTTAAAAAGTAATCACACTTTACCATAAACTCCTTTAGCACCTCTTGATTCTCAATCCGCAGCTGAAGGCCTTGAATAAGACCTGTTATGCCAGTCCTTGGATCTACTCCACTCTGTGATGGTTTCAAGTTAAGTAACTGAGTCAGTTCATCTCCAGAAGCAAAGGTTCTATCTATGTATCAACAACAACAAAAAAAAGCAAACAAAAAACCAAAACACAACAATAAAAAACCAAGAAGTTTTAAATTATTATTTGTCATAGTGCAAAATCTTGGCTTTAAAAACTAGGGAGCTGCAGTATGTATATATATTTTGCTGCTTATATTGTGGAAGTGAAATGTGAGAAAATGGAAGAAAATATTTTCATCTTACTTATGTTCACAGCAGAAACAAGAATAGTCAGCATCATGAATACAACCAGCACCACATTTCATGTTATTTCGAAGCAGATGCAACTGCTGCAAGTTATTGCCTCATAGAGTTTCTAAATACCGTCCTGAATTCTTGCAGAATTGGAAACTTTAATGCTAGTTTATACTGGTATAGGAGACTCTGGCCACATCTTCTCGGGGAATCATCTTCATGTTTCCAACACTTCCAATTAGTATTGCCACACCCCACTGCTAGGAGTAACTATGGCAAATTCTTCCTTCCTAAAGTAAGTAAATACATTTTTCTTTTCATCTTACCTCACACTCCCCTTCAAGAACAAATATGAATTATCTTTGATGCACCAAAGTCAGGATTCAGTTTTACTATTTAGCTCATCCTGAAATATGTGTTCTGATCCAGTACTTGACAGATTAAGAAAATGGATAAACATTGCATCTCCAGAAATATCACTACTCTACTGGAGTAACTGAAAGCTTTTTTTCCATGTTAAATAAAAGCAGTAGCTTGTTATGTAAAAAATAATGGTATGAGGCAGAGGAATGATGGAATTTGGGTTTTTTACTCATAGGCTACTGTTTGCAAAGGATAACATGCTAGCTGTCTGAAAGAAAACCTGCTGATATGTTCCACGGGTTTGTTGCAGGATGAAGACATGAAGCAATGCTCTGCTTTCCTCTTGTAGGATACCATGCTACTCTTAACTAACTTCTGTTACAATAGAGTTGTGTTTGCTGTGTTCTTGTCTGGGCTACAACTTGCCCCTGCCTTGCCTGAACTTCTAAGACACTTTCTGTTTGCATTCCATTCTATAACCCTCAAAGAGGCTCCTATTATCTACTTGAGAGTGCCATTGAAGACAGATCCCCACTCCAGACAGAGCACACTATTTCCCATACACGTCTCCTTCCAGATCAAGTGGAATTAAAAAACCCCAGGCTCTGAGCAGGTAGTAGATGATAGATTGGTTGTCATTTTCTGTTTTCTGGCCAGCAAGGCTTGGTAATGTGAGGGAGATAACTGTGCTTTAGTTCTAATAAGAGCCATCAGCAATTCATTGCTTTCCCAGGATGAGAAGAAGCAGAGAGAGAGAGCAACCTGCATTTCACAGAATCTGTGAGATACTGCAGCATCCTCAGTATGATTCCTTTCACAAATTATTCTCATTTGGAGCAGAAGGAGCATAATTTTCATAAAGGAACAACCAGGCAGATTCTTACTGTAAACTCTTCTGGTGTTAGAAGGGCTTTGGCACCTGAGCTGTGAAAGTGCTTCGGTACATGTTTAAGCACATCATTTCTAGAGGTTTTAAGGAAATCGTCATGGGGGGTGAAATTCAGCGATTCTGGGAACAACGTCTTGAGAGAGAATTTGACCCGCCATTCTGCATTTTTAAGTGTTTAATTTACTTTTATTTGAGAGGTTGTATGGAAACAGTAAGGGAGAGAGGAGAGACATCCTGATGCATGTCTCCTTCTAGAGGTACAAAGGTTTGGACGGCCTTCCTGTGCATCAGTGGTAAAGATTGTGTCTTGAGTGCCCTGGTCTTTGAGACTGAAAGAGAAAATCCTTAGCTTGGATACAAGGGACTAGTGTTGTCCTCAATGTACATATATGGAGGTGCTGGGCTATAGTGTTGAAGAAACAAGACAAATTTTTGCATGATTACTTCTAGGTAAAACAGGAATCCTGTGGGGCATAACATCATCTTCGTTGTTCCAGCTGCCTGACTCAGTCTGTTGATTTTCTCTTCTGCAGCTTTCACATTCTGCACATTTCTGTGACCTGTAAAACAACGTTAGTTGAAGTGGCAGAAGCTTTGATAGTCTGAACCATAAAAAGATTTTGTGTTTAATCTATTTTTGATCACTTTTAACTTTCTTGAGCAACTACTTTCAAGAATTAGTCTGAACTCTGAAGATCATAAGATCAAGGAGTTGTAATAGCATTTTGTCTGCAGTATTGTTTGCAAATATAGCTACTGAAAAATACTCTTATCCGTATGCGATTGCTGTTGGGTTTTTTCAGAGATAAGAACATACTCTGAAAAAAGCTGCTAATAAATGACTGGAAGTAAGGTTTCTCACAGACAATTTTTCTAGCTAGAGACAATTTTTCATATATGATATTTTTCGATTGTTAGCCCTTACACCTGGAAGCTTCAGTTCTCTTGTCTTAGTAGCTGTGTGGAAGCTGTTTAGCAGCTCTTCCTGCAGGTGGAGCTGCATTCCAATAGACCCGTGTTTCTATTATTTGCATACCATAGCCGGACAGAGCTGGAAACATAAGAATAAATTATCCATACTATTTATTTTAATAGTTTTACTTCATTTTAAAGACTTACCTGTCTGAAATGTTACTGATGATATCCTTATAGTCTTGTCCAGCCAGCTGACCTTGCAGAGATTTGTCTGTACTTTCTGGATCCTGCAGGTTTCAAATAAGAAAAAGCTGTGAAAAATCAGTACACAGAAACATCAAGAATATCGTTACTTTCATCAACACTCTTTCTTATTTCTGACAGAAATGTGTCCTTCACTCAAGAAGGAAAGGGAAAATAGAATAGTTTCCACTTTCAGAAGAAAGTGTGTATTGCAATATCTAGCGGAGTAAAAAGCCTTATCAGCTGCATTTGTATGTTTCCAAACAATAGAACAATACAGTCTAGAGACACCTCTGCATCTCAGCACGCACGACTGAACTTTGAGAAGTTTTTATATCCTCTCTGATCTCAGAAAGAAAATGCAATCACAGGAATCATGAGTCACATTCTTCCCCTCCCAGTTCTTGGCAGCAGGAAGCACCAGTGTCTGAGATGGAACTGTTGGTAATAATTTCCTTTTTTTATCTTAGACACAACGATGCCAATGGTAGAAGCAGGGTGCAGCTGCTCTGCTGAAGAAACACTCAACTAACAGAGAAGGCAGACCCTTGATGACTTTCCACATGCAATAGAAGCAATAGTACTGGTGGCTGGTTTTCCATCCTAGAGAATAGTAACTAGGACCTGCATTTAAATTATGGTGCAGGACATCTGCTGTTAGTGTGTGAAAGTAGCTTCTTCTCAGCTGTAACACTTGATAGATCATTATTTAAATTTTAGTTCAAATTGGCGTTTCTTCTTTCACTGCTTAGTATTTCAGATGCACCCAGAAAACACCCTGGCATATTACACAGTATAAACTACTGAATGCCCCAGAGAATCTTAATGGTAGCTCCTACTTATACCTTATTTTCTTACTTTTGTGCATGCATTTCCCCATTAGAATAGGGACATTTATAGCTGCTGATTTAAGCATGAATTCATCTACCCCGTTTCTGCACCTACTGATTACATAGATCAGAGACTGCTGTATTGATTTTTGTTTTCAACTTGCAAAGAAAATGTGGTTTACTGCTTCATTTTTACTTTTTTTTTAGTTGCTTGTCATTTTCAAAATCTACATCTCTGGAGTAGATGGCAGCTGTGCTCTATAAAGTAAAGTAGAAATAGTTTCTATTCATAGGAGACAACTAAAGGCAAGCTGGAAATAATGAAGAAGAGAGAGGTTAATGGAACCAATTCAGGAAAAACACGAAGCACATGCTAAATTTAGGCATGTGCAATGCTGAGCTAGATAGACTCAACCACATTGCTTAAAACGAAATGTTTGCTTTAGTACCTCGCTAACGCAGGGATCTGATAGGTAACCTGTAACCTTACTACTATCTCTTACTTCTCATTGATATTATTTGTTGGGTGTACTTCTTCGTCAGATCATAGATACGACCTTATTTTGACATTACATTTCACCAGTCTCTAAAACTTTAGTTCCAACACCCATTTCAACAGAATACTTAAAACTTCCTCTTCAAGGTTTTCTCAGCTTATTCATGTCAAGGATTCTTACCATTTTTCCTTTCCTAGTTCAATTATATTACTTGAATCAGGGTTTGGGTTTTTTATGCGTGTTCTGGAGGATAAGAAGACCTAAATTTCTCACATTTTCTGAGGGGTTTTACAGTTTTAAACTTAGAAATAATAGATGCTGTGAAATTTAATGTGGAATGTCTTGCAGAATTTACTAAGATTCAAAAACATAACCATGTTTGAAGAAATTTAGATGCATTTGAATTATGAATATTAGTGGAGACAGTTGAATAGAAATCTTTTAATGTATATGATTTAGAAATACCGAAAGAATGGTAAAATTAATAAATTATTCATTTCAGTATTATAAAGAATCTGAACAAGACTTGCATATGCAACCTTTCTTCCCTCCACCCTTTTAGCATATGTATTATACTTATCACACGCTCTTATCTCAGTGAAATCCTGACTCACTCAAATGTCAGCAGCTCCAGTTATTGCAGCACACTTCCCTCACATTAAACTTTCTTTCATTAAGAAGGTGTGGTTCTTGCCCACATTGCAGCAAACCCATGTTGTAAACAAACGTATGAGTACATTGCCTGATAACTTCTGAAAACTCCTCTGATTTTACCTTGTTGCACATTTCGTTGTAGCCTTCTTCCTTGCAACTGAAAACAGGCTGAGCTTGCAGGCTTTCCTCACCACTTGCTGAATACCAGAAAACAAAACCAAAATCAAATGCATGAAAATATAGGTCCATTTCTTCTCTGCTGCTTACACCAAAGGACTTTGACCTCAGATGAGGCACTGAGATACGGTGTCTTAAACTGGCATAGAATCTCCCTTTCGTGAATGCTCTGGGAGGGTTAATACAAGATAAATGCCATATGTCACCACAGAAGAAGCCAGCATAATTCAGACTGCCAGAAGATACACTGAAGTAAAGCCATGTATCAACAGCAGCTATAAAAAAAACTGAAACAGTTTAAATCTGCCCTCCCTAACCCAGCTCATTCCTTCACAGTGCTAAGGGGCAAATATCATAGATTAACTTTGCTGCCAGTACTTCTATAATACCATTGTGCTTTGCAGGAAAACAGTTTAAACTTCCCAGAAACTATGTAATTCACCGATGTCATGGAAGAAGAAAATGGAAATGGCTGTGTCTTCTTGACTAAGAATACTTGAAACAAATCCTCCAGTTGGTAACCAGCTGGCCAGAAGGAGGAATTCTATATCCTTCCCACTTAAGTTTCTCCACATTTTAGGAAATGTTTCAGTATTCAAAGAAATAGAAAGCTGAGGACTGTAACTCCATAATCTATTGGCAATATTATATCCTTGCTTCCACTCCCAGCTTTTATTATTATTTAATTTTTGAGTATTCAGGAGAGCAGAGCATAGAGCACAAAGTTCTTCCATAGAGTTAGTCATCTGTCTAAGTACTACCCTCTGCAAGATGGGTGTGCTCTCAAATGAATAACAATAGACCTGAGTGCAGAGGCTTCTGGATTTGAACATGAACAAGCCCAGAAGAGAGAGAATCTATCTGCCAGACAGAACAGGAGGCGTAGTGTTTCCAGGAGATAAGTAGGAGTGATGGGATGTGAAGTTTGTGGGAGAAGTATTTTAGCAACTGAGTCAAAAATGGGCTGTGATTCCATGAGTGAGTTGTATAAAATGGGGTAAAATCAGACCAGCATTCATGACTTAAAAACTTAAGCTGAGTTAAAGCATCTTTGAGGGTCTTACAGCTTTGTTCCTAGACTGTTCCTAGACTTAAAAATCACACTTGGCCATTCCTTCCTTGTGGTCCTATGTCTTAAGCAGTTTAGCCAGAGCTGCAAATCAGGATGAAGAATGTGTACCTACAGCTATGAAACAGGACTAACTCTAAAATTGACTTGTTTTGCTAATACCAAAGTTGAATTCAGGCAACGCATAATCCCACTTCTGTCATATGGTGAGCGGATGTAGCTGCTTACCAGGCTCTGCTTTTGTGTTGGGGGTGGAGGCTCTGTTGCTCTGGTTGCCTGCATAAGCCCAATGCAAAGCCACACTTCGGCAGACAGTGAGTTGAACAGTGCCTTGAGCCTTGCGCAGCAAATCTGTAACTGTTTGGCGTGGCAGACCAGACACAAAAGTCTCATTCACCTGAAAAATGCAACAATGTGTATTTCCAGATTCCTGTAACACAAAGCCTTTTTCTAATCACATATCCTAGGACTGAGCAATCTTTATATAACTTCTTTGAACTTCATGTGTCCTCATTTTCTCCCATTTGTGGGAGAGAATTCTCAGTCTTTCCTAACTTGCTTGATCCTGCATCTCTATGTCTTTGTACCACGATTGCCAGCAGGACCACAAAAGTATAGTCTGAGATAGTAAGCGGGCATTCCCCCATTCTTCAGTGAGAAGATGAAGAAGAGATGAAAGTAAATGAAAACCAGAAAATCAAACAATTTTGAAGGTGGTGGAAGGAAAAGAAAAAATAATTTGGGGTAACAAACAGGACAACCCTCTGACCACCAGGAGCCGAGGGACACCACCTTCTACATGTTACTGTGCAAAGCGGCATCAGATGTCCAATCTGCACCACCTTTATATTGAACAGATGCTCATTATAGAGTAAGTAGAGAAAATGTAGGCCAAAGCAATGAAGAACAAACATTACCTTAAGTAGGATGTCACCAACTTGAAGTCTCCCATCTAGATCTGCACTGCTGTCCGGGCTGATGGCCTTTATAAGGATAGCCCTGCCATTTTTTCCACCTACCAGTGCAAATCCTAGGCTTCCATTTTCTGCTTTTTCCAGCTCAATCTTAATAATGAAGTCCTACAATAGACAATGATGCAGTCTAAGGTGGAGTTTATTCAGGGCTGTAATTTGTTGGCATTTTTATTACCAAAGATTCTCATTATACTTTACAGTCCTCACTGTCTGATGTGGATTATGGGATATATCCTACTCTTGAATAGATCTGTAGAGCTTCCAGGGATCAACATAACAGCTGCATGTATGTATAAGAATGAAAATAGCACATACTAATTTTCATACTCTTTTTAATAATTGCTGCTGGGGAAAATAATGCCTTAAGAGCAAAGAAACATGTACTTCTGTAATCCTTTTGTAAGATAACAAATAAATCACTTTAATTGACAAATAAGGCATTCTTATCTCCAGCATGACAGTAATTCAGTACATAGTTCATTCTCTTATTTTTCTGTAATTTAAATCTTAATCTTGTAACCCCAACATTCCCATCTCTTTTGCTTTAGCACTTCATTTGCTTTTAAAATCAGCTGCTTTTTTAGGGTCAAGTACTATGTCAGAAATAGCAGCAAGATAGAAATGTTTATGACTTTCAACATGACTAGTTCCAATAGCACAAATATCAGCCTTTGAAATTATTTTTGCAAGTTGAACAGATAAACCCTCATGGATTAAATCATGCAGAAGAAGCAGTAATAGTGATGACATAATCATAAGTGAGAAGATTGCTCCAATTTTTTGTCAGGTTGGAGGTCTAATTTTAACAAGAGACAGCTTTTTTTTTCAAACCACAATCAAAGAAAACTAGTTAATCTATTTACATGAAATATCAGTCTCAATTTGGATAATTTCAATTAACATTACTTCCCATGTGTTTGGACCAACAGAAGTAATATTTGCACTCGTAAGAATTTTCAAGCATTGTATGCTGAGCATGGAAATAACTTTTTTTTCCCGCAAGAACAATTCCTGTGTATTTAGGAATTCATAATTTAATAATAAATAATTTAAAAATGCGTTACTCTTCCCAAATTCAAATTATGTTGGTCTATGTCAGTGCTGCATAACACTCCAAACATTTGGGGTAATTTTACTCTCTTTTCAAATGTCCATCTGAAAATTGCAGAATGAAATATATTAATCTCAGTTTTCAAAGACTGTTGCAGAAAATGTTTCACAATTACACATATTTTCCCCAGAATCCCATGCTGTGACATTCTGTGGTTTTTTCCTGTGCTGCTTTCTTTCTAAGCATTGAAAAACAGCAACAGAAGAGTCTGTCCCCAGGAAGTGCTCAGTGCATTCTACTCTGTGAATGCTAAAGCAATTCAACACTTACAGGACACTCTCCAAGTGCATTATATTCACATTTTCAAAGAGAGGAAGAAAATACATTAACTACTGTTATTGAAAAAAATCTCACTCTGTATAGTTCACTTCACTTGATGAACCACCTCACACTCAGAGTGTCACTTACTTTACATTCTGGAGAATCGGGAGTGTTCTGCTGAGCATCGCAGTTTGTTTCCTCCAAATGTTTCTCTGTGAAAAAGCAACAATTTTTAGATAGCTGTACTGGTAAAATATTCTGTAGTGTAACACTCAAAATCTTATTCAGAGACATAATAAAACATTTTATATTTTATATGTGAAATACCAAATAAATCCTATGGATTTATGTGGCCTAAAACTCCTAAAATGTGAACCGCACTGTGACTTTTTACCTCTCTGTGAGCAGGTTCCAAAACAAGCTTTAAAAACTGCATGCTTGTCTTGGGGTGACAGCATAAGAGACATCAGACGGACAACAGTAATGTATAAATGTTCTCTGAAACTCTGAGGGAGGCAGGTGTTTTTATGAAGAGTTAATCTTTCCCAGGCGATGCCATTACCACCTATAGACTTATTTTCTTTCAAAGAGAAGGCACAAAATTTTACAAATCCTAATTGAAAAATGCATGTTGATGCAGCAGATGCTGTTCCTGGGAGTTCAGGTTTTCATTTGACAAACAAATATTGGGTTTCTCTGTTTCAGCTGGTGGCCCTAGAAACATACACGTATGTTTGTTCTGACAGGCCTCCTGCTAAACTTCTTGTACACATGGAATGTAAACTCTGTGCTTAGGTTATTAAACAAAGCATCAGTATCCAATATTGATATTATATGAAGAGACTACTGCATGATTAAGTTTGCCAATTTGCACAGAGATATAAACATTTCAGTTGTGAATTGCAGATACTGCATCTCAGCCATTGCTATTTTAAAAATTGTAACAACAATCAGAGATCAGACTGAGTCATTCTAGACATGTGGCAATGATCAGGCAGATGAAGGAACACTCCCACCTCTACCCAGCCCCCCCAGTTTTGTGGTTTTGCTTTATCATATTTTGTTGATCTTAGCTGTCTTCCATGAAGTACTCTTAATGTGCGAATTATGGAGAATAATCAATATCCTGTAGTTTAAAAAAAAGCTACCTGTTGCAATTGCAGTTTTAGTATGTGTTCTTGTAACTAAGAGAGCCTATAAAAATGAAGGCTTACTTTCTTAATAACAAAGTATTACAGATTTATCTATAAATCTATCAGTGATGATAGCAAATGGAACACCAAATACAAAATTAATATAGGCTTTTAGAAGTGCCTATAAAAGGGAAGAATCACAGAATCACAGAATGGTTTGGGCTGGAAAGGACCTTAAAGATCATCTAGTTCCCACCCTCTGCCATGAGCAGGGACACCTTTCACTAGACCAGGTTGCTCAAAGCCCCATCCAGCCTGGACCTGGAGATTTTCAGGCATGAGGCGTCCACAACTTCTCTGGGCAACCTGTTCCCGTGTCTCACCACCTTCACAGTAAAGAATTTCTCCCTACTATCTAATTTAAACCTGCCCTCTTTCAGTCTGATTACATTCTCCCTTGTCCTATCACTACCTGCCTTTGTCAAAAGTCTCTCTCTAAAGTACCCTTTAGGTACTGGAAATTGCTGTAAGGTCTCCTTGGAGTCTTCTCTTCTCTTGTCCAGGCTAGACAGCTCCAACTCTCCCAGCCTGTCTTCATAGGAGAGGTGTTCCAGCCCTCTAAACATCTTTATGGCCTCCTCTTTAAATTGCTCCACCAGGTCCATGTGCTGCTTATGCTGGGGACCCCAGAGCTGGAGGCAGCACTCCAGGTGGGATCTCACAGAGTAGTGGGGCAGAATCCCCTCCCCCAGCCTGCTGGCCACACTGCTTTTGGTGCATCCAAGGATATGATTTCTGGGCTGTGATTGCACATTGCTTTGTCATGTTGAGCTTATCATCAACCAATACCCTACAGTCCTTCTCAGGGCTGCTCTCAATCCATTCTCTGCCCAGCCTGTGTTTGTGCTTGGGATTGCTCTGACCCATGTGCAGGACCTTACACATCTTGTTTTATAGGAGAGGCAGGTAACTGTGCCAGAGTAGAGTTCATAACTCTGTATCAGACGTGGATCAGGTCTGGTTACCTATTTGAAGGTGTCTTGAGAAATCTTGGAATCTGCAAAGCTCACACAAGGCTGTGTGAGCAAGGTCCTACCGCGATGTACATTTGCAGTGCTTTAGTTCTGAGAGTTATGCGTTAACTGAGAGTACACATAACTTTATCCATATCTTGTAGAAAATCACTTCAGTTGATAGAAACAAACACACGGCTATGTGTGGTAAAGTAGGAAATCTGTAACTATCTTGACTTGGAATAAGTTCTTCAGGTAACCATATGCCAGTATTCAGATGAGTGTAGGCATGTGAACAATTGTGGTCCAGGGTTACTTTTGTAGGTCATCTTTGCATGATTTAAAAAAACCCATTGAGATATCCATTCAAGTAAATGAAACTGAGGTTAGGCCTGACTTAATGCAGCCAAGTGTGCATTGGAAAGTACTACTTGCATAATGAGCACTTTTTGTATGTGCTGACCTAGATGTGATACCTCTCCCTCCACCTGAGGGTGCAGGTGCAACCTGTGCTTGCTGAGGTTCCTTCCACTGATAGAGCAAATCTGGTCAAGTCTTTGTAGTGCAGATGATTACTGAAGTTTTGTACCAGTTAGAGTATCAAATATCTCCCCTGATAGGGATATTTATATTAACTAAGAGATATTGGTGCTGCCTGCTTCTGATTTTATATAGTTTATTGATAACAGTTTAAAATGTGGTCTAGATGATGAAGTAGTGGCTCTTATTAAATACTGGCTCAAGAAGTGCTGGAAAACTCCTCAGAGAACAGTTTCAGTTAAGACAGATGTTGAAACATGACCACATAAAATTCCTATTTAATAACAAATTAAAAAAATAGAAACTAAATATGTAATAAATTATTTTTTTACAGAGAACTATATATTTTATTTCTGTCCTTAAACAGCTACCAAATTTTCTTCAGACCCTTAAAATGGCCATAAGAGAAATACTGTCTGCTGAGTTACAATCTGTTAATAACTTTTCAATCAATGAATCAATACTTTATGCTTAATATTTGCAAAATCAGAAGCAAGTTTTGAACTGAAACCCAAAAATATTAGCCTTACTTACTATTTTCCTGCTCTATAGGAACCACTGGATTGCCATTTCTGAGGGCAGAAAAAGTGAAATATGTGAGCCATTAAGAGCTGCATGCTTTGTAAAGCACATATGAAAATTATTTTTAGAAAGTCAATTGTCTAAACTGTAGTCGTGCTTCTATGATTTTGTTAGTGGTGCTTTTCTAAAGAGAATTTATATCAGTATATGAAAATATTTGACTATAGTGAAACATTTTATTGAAATGTGTTGGGGAAAAAAATAAGCATGTTAAATCACCTGGCCCAAGACAGAATTGCTTTCTGGTCCATTTTGAATTCAGCTTTGGTTATTCCCTGCATAAAGTGGGAATGCTCTTTTGTAAGTTCCTTTACCCTGTTTCTGTTTACCTCCTTGGTTTGTAAATTCTGACAATCAGGAGGTGCTGCCTACTAACTTGTTGTACAGCACTATGTATAATGAGGCAGCAGTTTCTTCTTCCGTTAGATAAGCACAAGTTAATAAAACGATAAAAGTTTGAACTATGTTAAGACAGCTGTGACAGCCATTCTGTCACATGCTCTGTTATGTAATTTAGTTACTCACATGCTTTGGGTTAATATTTTACTGTTCCTCTGAGATCTTTGGAAGCTATTTCTGCATCAGTCCAGGACCTGTGCTGGTGTGATATCAGACTGTGGAACACAATGAATCTAAAGTGCAGCCATGAACTGATGAGCAAAATCCTTTACAGCCAGTTATTGTTCAGGCCTGGAAAGACTTTTTGCTCATGCTGCAGATTGAATGCTGCATTTTTAGTACCTTTCTAAAATGTTCTGCTGTTGGAAACTACCTCCCATCAGAGGTAGTTCTTTGCTTGTAGTTGTGACTCTGAGATTGTAAGGAGAAAGTTGACACTAGTGGTGGAAATACAAAGATTTTCCCTAGAGAACAAGACATATGAAAATGGTGCTCAGCCTCACAGTTAAAGGCTTCACATTTGGTTTTGGATTATTAAATTTGAAGAGTTCTCATTTGTATTGTATGAGTCTACTTGTGCTTGCTGTGTTAGTTGTAATTACAAGGAGTTAGGGTGTCTTATGAATGTTATTTATCAGGTTGCAACATTCAGAACTTTGAGATAAAGCATTTTTCTCTTTTGTGTTGTCTGACTTGATGTAAAATTTAGAAACCTGCTTCAGCATTAGGATCAAGTATGCTCAGATTTACCTTGTGGCTTTGATTTGAACATTCTGGGTGGCAGCTTCACACACTCTCACTGCATCATCCAGGCTAATGCCCTCAGTCCACAGTCCACAGATGTAAACAATCTGATCTCGTGGCTGCAAACTGCCTTCCGCACTAGCAGGAGAGCCAGGCACTATCTCTAGCACATAAATACCTTGTAACTTGCTTCCAGCTCCTCCTGTCAGCTTCAAGCCTAGAATAATGCAGAGAAAGCAACTTTTGTGGCAGCGTGTTTTGAATTTCACTGTCAGTGACATAAAGTCTAGTGGAATAGATGTGAGCCATTGAAAGATAGGCTGAACAAATCACTGACATTATAAATAATAGTCTTGCCCCAGTAAGATGGGTGTACAAGCTGGACTGAGAGAGTGAAATGCCACTAGATGTTAAAAAAAGTATGGAAAAACTTAAATGGTGGTGTCCATCTCTACGTTTCAGTGATTCTGTAGTGCTTTATTTCACCTGATGTTCAACAGTCATTGCAATAGGACACAGAGCTGCGTAGCAGCAGCTCCCTCATTACCAGCACATTTAAACGCCTTGCAGTCTTCAGGGTGCCGTGGGAATGGAGGCCTACGACAGCTGAGGAGGTGCCTATACAGTGCAAACGACATTCAAAGAATCTCTGAACAAACTAGTTCCTACCTGGAAGCAGGATGTTGTACATGAGCAAATATAGCCATACTGTTTCCTGAGCCTACAGTTTTATCTGTGTGCAGTACTCAGAACATGCTGCAGAAATACCAAGAACTCGCATTGTGGGGATTTCTTTTATCATTTGTATTGCACAATGTAGATAAAGCCTTGTGTCTGTGGTGAATCAAGGATTCAAGTGGAGATTTTTTGAATAGCAAACTGTAGTCTCAACCTGTGGGTCATCCTTCTTAAACCTTACCTTTTCTTCAATTTTTTTCTTCCCCTCCAAATACATCTTTTTGTGTCTCTGCAGGTAGTAGACACTATTATCCAACTACCTGAAACTTATGTATATCAGTAACCTAAAAATATGAGACTGGAAATCTGCCAGAAATTCAGTTAATAGGGCCATAACGCAAAGATCATTTTCCCAACTATCTTCATTAGTCTAATAAGAGATATTAGTCTTCCCTCTTAGGTGTTGCCCAAAATAAAGCTCTCATTCCTTGGTCATGGGTGATCACAAAGAGCATAAAGGTGTCAAGGTCAGTTTGGATCATACTGATCTGAGACCACAGTTGCTTATGATTCCTTATGCTGTCATTCCTGTCCAAAATAGCAAGTACAGCATTTACTACACACCTAGCTGTCCATCGGCACCCTTTGTGAGAGTAATTTCAGGAATCTCATCTGGCCTAATTGAGGGACGTAGGTCACTGTCAGCACGACCAATCACAAGGTGCAGATCTGGAGGAGAGCTTTGCAGTAAAGTCAGGACTTCATTGCATGGTAAAGATGTGACATCAATTCCATTCACCTAAATGACAAACCAGTAAAATCATGTCATAGATCTCATTGACCATCATTTACTTCTCCCTCCACTCTGAATTTTGCATATGAACTTAAATTAGTTTTTACTTCCTTGTTATTGCTTTGCTGTGGTATTTCAGCAGTAAATTCAGTAAATTCAACAGTTAAGATTGCAGTAATATTTCTTTTTTTAACTTTTATTTCTGAATGCAGAGCTTTAATAAAAATAGCAATTTTTCCCTTGAAACTCAAGGTCTTGTTGCAAAAAAACAAAGAAGCGAGTCTCATGCAACAAATTGAACATGAACTAGGCTGAAAAAAAGGTTTTATTCTTACATTACAAGGGACATAATTCCCTCATCCTTTGTGTGTCACCTATCACCTTATTACATTAATTCAGTTTATGTAATTTAATTGGGAAGGCATTTAATGTCTCACTTGTCTTGCATTGCTCCTAGATTCATGTTATTTGCCTGGTCATACAATCTATTCAGTCTGAAATTTATCCAACTGAGGTCAGCAGAATTAGATTTATTGTATGATTTATTTACATACCTAAAAAGGTGATAAACTGGGTGCTACCAAATGAAGAATGCCAAAACGAAATGACATTGACCTGCAAATATTTTCTCCTCTGTTTAAACTGAAACAATTACTGTACCATAATGATTCTGTCTCCCCTTCTCAATCGTCCATCAGAAAGGGCAGGATCATTCAAGATTTCATCAACGTACAGGCAGGTGTCCATTTTGTTAAGAACTACAGAGAATCCATACCCGTTGTTCTCTGACTTTGTCAAAGTCACAAAGATCTCCATTTCCTATTAAAACAAGCACAAGGTATGTCTGATGCAGGCTTTTCTGTTGCTTCATTAACATCTTCCATTATTTTTATATGCAGGTAGGAATCAGATCCTCAGAAGGTACAACAAGAGTATGCAAAAGGTGTTCTGCCATATCGCAGAACTGTCGAGGTTCGTGTGGATTGATTGATAGGGCCTAATAAGGCAGAGAATGCCACCAGGACCTGGGATTTGGTAATTTGGAATGTGTAAAGAAAGGCTTGGAGTCCTCTGAGCTGACAAGCATTGCAATAGCAGGGTGCAAAGATTACTGTTGTACTGCTATTGCTGTCCCACTGAAGGAAATGCCTGGAGCTAAATTTTGTCTGCGGTGCTCTCAAATTAGTGGGAATTCAGAGCTCATTAGTGTCAGTAGGAACGCTAGGTTCATCAGTAGGAAGATGTTCAGCATTTGGCAGGACTGAGCCTTATATTTTGAATAATAATTAGCACAAGGATCATACTTTCTTATCAGGACATTACAGCAATATCACTGTAACAAAGTGATTTTCTGCATGGGCTTGAAACGTGGCAGAAAAAACCCAAGTAGCTGACTCCAGTTAATTTCAGAAGCTACTAGAGAGCTTTCAGGCCTTTGTACAGTGAGAATAATACTGCAGAATTTTGGAAAGTTGGAGAAATAGTAAGATGTCAAGAAAAAAGAAATAGCCTTAAGGAAAATGGTTAGGAATTCTGGAGAGCTGGGCATAGTGGAAGGTCTGGTTTATATGAAGATTGTGGATATTCAGGAAAGTTAAAAAAAAAAGAAGTAATGTGGAAATAGCATAGAAAATGAGTTAAAATGAGTGTTTAAGAATGTAGCATTTTAAAAATTGTTTCTTTTCCCTTGTATTCTACCTGTTAGTAATTTGGTGCCTATCACATACCTGAGTGAAGTCTTCATTTTCTTCCTTCTCTTCCTCTGGTTCCTCCAAGTCTTCCCATTCGTTGTCACTGTCATGTGTCTCTCTAGCAGGCAGGGATGATGATGAGGGACCACAAACACGTGGTTGTGGGGTTGCAATGGTTGCAGAGACTGTCTCGGAGCTTCCTCCTCGTGAAAGTGAGGTCACAGACATTGAGCTGATAGTGAGATACTCTTCATCAATAGGGGTTAGAGAGAGAGTTTCAGGCATACATTTTGTGTTCGATAGGTCATCATGACTCTTACTAAATATGCAGCTGGAAAATAGAAAGATTGCAGTGCTGGGATTTTCCTCCATATGCTTTATTAGATGGCCACTGAAAAGTCCACTGCTTATACATTACCTTATTTTCATTTTAACTGAATTACTACTTATGGTATTGAATTGCTGTCTGAATCCTGCAATGCTAGTATAAAAAAAAATAAGTAATCAATATTTTGCAAAGCTACTTGAAAGATTAAAGAGCTTTCATTATTTACCGTTGCAAAATCTTGCAGTCTTTTAATTTTTTAAGGCACTAGTTAGTACTTTGGTTGCTTCTCAAAAATAATAATTGGACAATGCCTAGGCCATTAATTATTTCATCTTCCATAAGCAAATTAATTAACTTTTCTGGTAGGTGGTATGCACATTAAAATACCACTACAATTTTTATATTAGCATTTGTCTTGAGAAAGGAATGCCAGCCACATTTCTGACTTCTACAGGTCTTTCCTTGGTAACTGGGCACAGACCAGAAACATGAAATATGAAGTGGTTCCTGTTTCTTCATGAAAAGTAGAAGTCCTTATTCATTTTTGTAAGCTTGCCTTTATTCTAATGCTTGCCTTGAAGCATATGAGTTGTCTGAAAGACATCAATGAACTTATTAAATTAATTGAATTAAAATCATTATTGAATCTATTCCACTATGTTGCAGACAAAGTATTCGGCACTTTTGGTGTTCAAGTCCAAACTGTAATCATGCATGCTGTGTTTAATAGTTTTGGCTGTTGTCCTTAATGAAACAACTGTGGCATTGTCTCCCAAAAATTTACCATTAAAGCTTGTAAAAATACTGGAAACAAATTGTTTTTTGAAAGTATGTTTTCTTCATATGAATCCTTATTCAAATACTGTTAAACCTCATTCATCTTAAAAACACTTAAAATGGCATGTTCATATCGAAGTCAGCCAGGATCTTTTGCTCTTTGATAGAAGTGAACTGTCCATCATCTCCCAAGCAAACATAGACGACTAAAATGAAAACAAGTTGCACGTTCTGTGTGAAATCACAGAAGATCCCCATAAAATTCATATCAGAAAATTTATACATTTGCATGAAATGTTTTGAGCAATCTGAAGAAATTTCTTCATTAATAAAAAGGAAATCCTTTATTAATGCCTATTTCCTTCTGGGGATTTTGTATGGTTTTAGCTGGAAGGATTTAAATTGAGATTATGTTTAAAATACTGTTTAAAATGCATGCCATCTTAAACTTTTCTGGCTGCCTTTAAAAAATGAAAAAGCTGATACTAAATGATACTGAAAATGTGTCAAACAAAAACACTTATTTCAGAACTTCCTTCTTGGGAAGAATCCAAAACTTTTCTTGGAATTGATATTTTCCCACAATAAACATAGTTTTGTTGAATCTGTATTATCTTTTGGCAAACATGTTTTCTGCAGACGTATTTCTGCTGGTTTTACTCTCAGAAGTAAAGAAGCAGATAATTAAGCAGGAGCTTCATTCATGAATCGAGTGAAGCTTCTCCACTCAAAAAAGAGAAGCTAAAATTATGAATTGCCATTATGATCCCACTTGACTTGCAGTGTCAGGTAGTGCTGTCACTTCCCAGAGACTGGAATGTCTGTCTGGGGCTGCACTTGATGAGTGTAAAAAGTAACAAAATTATTTGAAGTGACTGTGAGGAGAAACAGAAATTAGTTTCTCAATAAAATTAATAAAGTTGTAAGCTAAAGGCCGCTAGGAGACTTTTAATTTGTCTTTGCATCAATCCTTTCTGTTCTGATAGGTTATATTTTTTTGCACTGGGAAAGATGATGAGAATGGAATGGATTGTCTTCTGTGTGACAGTGTCTGATATATCCAAAAGAGTGTAAAAGGAGACTGAGTCCATTTTCACTATATTTTATTGTATAATTCCTCTGGCTCAGGGGTTGTATTGGCTTCTGAAGACCAGAAAACAGAAAATAACTTTTTTTTTTCCCTCCTTGATCACAGTTTTCTTCTGAGGTTTTTTTATATCCTATGAAAAAATTTGAAATTAAAAGATCACACAATAGTGCCTATTTAAGTCAACTCTGAAAAAAAAATGAAAGTAAAAGCTCATATAACCCATAAAAAAATATTTGTTTCCTATTTAGTTGAACAAGAGTCTCTCCACTGATTTCAAATGGCAACCAGCTTCAGCTGAACAGCATAAATGATTACAGTGGCAGAACTCTTACAAGTATCTTGCAATGCAGACTTATGCGAAATTCTAGTAAGATGAGAGTAAATAGGGAAAGCAGATTAGGTGAGTCAGAATAAGATGATAAAATAAAATTTTCAGTAATCAGGAGTGATTAGAAGCAGAGAGCCCTGTACTTAAACCTAAGTGATTCACTTTTAAAATTCTAAGAGTCACAGGAAGGCTGCAGAACAGATTTCGGTATTCCCTACCTTTTGGCCTGTCCAAATTCACATGGTGAGTAGCAGTTCTGCTTCCCTTCTTCCTCTAGGGAGTGGCGGACTTCAGAACTGGAAGTTTCTTGATGAATCTTCCAAAGATGCTTATAGAAACTCTCTCTGGAAGTTGGGAGTTTCTGTACGGGCTTCTCTTGAAATTCAGCTTCCTGCTCTTCATAAGCTGAGCTGTCATCCTCAAGAGGCTCACTGAAATCTTCTTCCACTGGAGAATCGAGGCAGTCTTCGAGGTCTGGAGAGGTGCTACCTCCGTCACTGGTAGATTGATCCATACTGTTTCCTGCCTCTGTGCTGCCTGGCATTTCTGCCACAAAGTCCTTAACTGGAGATGGTGCTGGAGTCTATCAAAACAACAGAAAGGTTAGTGTAACTGCTTTTTAATCTCCCATCTTTTTTCCTTCAAGAGACAAATATTTTGAAAAAGCAGTATTAATAAGCTTCTGAATGGAAAAATATCAAATGGTAGCTGGAAGAGAGGAGGAAAAATAGGAGGTACTCTCTCACCAAATAACTCTTCTGTCTTTATGCTTATTTTTCATGTTCTACAAGAGTTCCAGTCAAAACTAGTACACCAGATCACTTTTCCCAGTGAATTATTTCCTAGAGGTTCTTTTTTATTATTTCTGTTCATATCATGCCTCAATTTTGTGTCTATATTCTCTTCATTCCATAGATGTAACTTCCAGACTTGACTCCCGTGCCATTGACCATAGAAATCAGCCAAGGGCACGCTGCATCAGAGCAGCAGGAGTCAATTTGTCATCTGGAGATGGTTCTGACTGCCATTTCTGTCTGCCCGTGGGTGGCTATAAATCCTAGTGGGACAGGCACCATGAGTGGGCCACTCTGAAGGGAGCAATAGTAGTACAAATGCATATTCATTATAAGAGTACTTGTTATGTGTCCATGAGGTGTGTTCAAGAAGCAGCAGTAATAATGCTAGCACATCTAATGGCACTGTTTTAGTCTCTGCAGTGTCTACAGTTTGGTTGGGTTTTTTCATTTGTTTGGTTTGGTTTGGTTTGGTTTGGTTTGGTTTGGTTTTTGTTTGTTTTTTGGGGGTTTGGGGGGTCTTTTGTTTGTTTGGGTTTTTTGTCTGGTTTTATTGTTTGTTTGTGTTTTGTTTTTCCCCCTGCAGATTCTGCTAACTATCAATAAGAACCTGAATAAGCAGTTGAAACCATTATTTCATTTATTTAACTTCATTAAGAGATATTCTGAATAGGAAAAGTTCTTTATTTTCTTCTCATTTTGGAGAGTTACAATAGCTGCATTTGAGAATATCTGCAGTTTCTGGCTGAGGATCTGGCAGAGCATTTTTAGAAGCACCTCTAGAAGATGTGCTTGGGTATGGGCTGTTTCACTCCAGTGACAGTATGGAGACTCAAAAGTTGTTGGACTGGGATAAGTATGTTTCACATCTGCCAGATTTGTATTATTTTGGTTGTTAAGGAAATATCAGTTGAACTCTACAGGTTGAGTTGAAACCGGGAAGGGAAAGAAATGGAATAGAGGGCCTTGGAAAAAGCAGAAGGTTGCCTTGTTCAAGACTGGATAGAAAATGTAGTAGTGTCTTTCCAGGTTTACAGGAGCAAGTTTCTGTCAGAAGCTTTGCCTTACCAGAGCAATCTGCTCTATTTCTGGAAGAACACCTTTTGGTGGTCTGCAAAGTAGCAGTGTAACTTCTCGAGGAGCTCCTCTCAACAAATGGAGGACATCCTAAACAGAAAGAAGTAATACTGTATTTCTGATGGAACACAGTCTGTCATATATGTCATTTTACCAACCGAGATGGAGAAAATTTTTATTATGAGTGCTACATTTCTTGTATTTTTGCCTCTCAGCAGTGTCTGAGGGCCAATAGTCACCACTGAGGGATTGTCATATAAGTGGACCCTAGCTTATATGTGAACATGGATCTAAAGTCAAGTCAGTTCTGTTTACAAACTTCTGTTTCACCAACAGACACATAGGTTTAGGTTAATTAATTTTCTTTTCTTGAAGAATAAAGAATTTTCAGGCAAATTCACTCAAACCACATGTAGCAGTAACACATCTTTGGTCAATTATTTTAGCACAGCTCCCCAAACTGCCATATTCCAATGAAAAAGAATAAATCCACATGTAGGCCATTGCCATTAATTTCTTCATTGAGTATAAAATTTGTCATTCCAGGTTAAAAACTTACACAGAACTTACCACTCTTGGTAGAAATTTGAATCTGGGGCATTATATTTAGCATGACATTGCAAAGCACAAATGACCACAGGGGGAAAATTGTTCCAATCATGCATAACAGCAACAAAGATTCCAACTAATTAACAACTGGTATGCATCTAACAATAGAACTCATACATTAGTGGTAGAAACTTATAAATTAAATAGCAGAAGAAATTCTCTGTCAGAATTCATTTAGAAAGGAAATTCTACACAGGAGTTCTAGAGAAGAATCTTACATAGAAATCAGATTAATTATATGCAAGTTCTGCTTCCCTCTGGTGATAATTAAGTTTAAATGCATTGTGTTTATTATCTCATATGGAGCCCCAGTAATAATACTTCCTGCTACCTGATACAGGAGCCCATGGAGAGGTTTCCCGTTCACAGCTAAAATGACGTCTCCAACTTCAATTTCTCCGTTCTCTTCAGCTGGCTGCCCTGGAAACAGTCTTTTGATCCTAACAATAGCTCCTCCAAGGTGTTCGCAAGCATCTCCTTCCATCTGCAGAACACTAAATCCAAGGCCTCCAGAATTCTTGGTTAATTTCACTTCAAATGTATTGTCTGCTCAAAGCAGAGATTGAAAAAAAATTTGGAACCATGGCACATGTACCCCCTAAGGAGCTGATATAAACTATACTCTCAAAAGACTTTTTCCCTGTTTGCTGCAGAGGTAGATCTACTGATACTAATGTCGAAAGAAGGTTTAGGTGTTCCTTTATCTTACATAAGTCTTTGAAACCTCACAGGCAGAATAGGGAAAACTGGAATCTATTTCACCATGTGTTCACAGTCTGGTACAAGCCCATAAAGGGAAAAGCTTTTTGTACCAACATGAAGAGATTTACACACTATCTTTTGCTGACATTCTTCTATAAGTGTTGCATAGATTTTACTATTCTGTAACTGCCCGGTGTTAGTTTAGGTCCTGCACTAACCGGCATAAACTAGAATTGGAGCTACTGCTCTTTCCAGTCAAGAATGAGAGGATCAGGTGTCTCCCAAACACCATGCTTAGAGCTGAATTCCAGTGTAGAGGAGTAACTGCCCCGTGGAAAAGTATGGTTCAGACTTAGTGTTTATGACACAACCTTCAGTAAAAGATACAGCATTTATTTGTTGGCTAAATTCTGTGTAAGTGATCTCTAAATCTTCTGCTTTTAAGAAATTAAGTGATGGCAGTCTCCAGTTCACTCCAGCTTCATCACTGTCACAGCATCAGCAGTTGTGCTGGTGAGGCTCTCTCTGGGTAACAGCCTGGCCACATCCACAGAGCTGCTTCCTGCCTCAGAGTGCTGTGGAGTACAGACAGCAGTGTCCCCTTGCCAACCCAATCTGAGAGATTATACTACAGTATTTATGACCATACTACATACTGAGATCATAGGATAAATTCAGCTATACCTAGCCACTATAACTCTACGTACATCAGAAATATTTTGTTCAGAATTGATTTTTGATAATGTCATTAATATTGAATATTATCATTTTATTCAGTATACAGTTTTTTCCTTCCAACCCACAGAAATTTCATAGAATTATTTTCATTCATTCCTTTCCTGCACATTGTAGGAAGTCACCCTGAGTTCCTTCTTTATCACTTACCGTCTGTCAAAAAGCAGCAGTCCTTGGTACCATCTGTGGGGGATGTTGCCACAGAAACAACTGCACATTGGTCCTCCTTTTTGTCATTAGCAGTCAGACATTGCTCTGCCAATTGGTAGTTTGCCCTTTCTAGAACCAGGTTGGCAATCTAAAACAGTAATGAACAGGTTCCAGTTACACAGGACACAGTGAGCCCTAAATCTTTTCACTTTTCTGCTTAGAGAAATGGGGAGCAGAGTGGGGGCGGTTCTTTAGGCCAAGCTTGGCTACTGTGCTTCATACTAAGTCCAATTTAGTCTACTGGGTATCTTATTGATCTCTGCTGTTGTACAAACCTGGCCAGATTTCTTAAGGTGTTCCACAGCCTGTTTGTGCGTGATGCCACAGAGGCTGATGCCATCTACTTCCAGCAGACGGTCACCTGGGGTAAAAAAACCCAAAAAACATGAAGTTGCTTTACTGTTCAGGTTCAGAGGGTGTAAACCTTGAGGCTGCCCACGTTACAATAGGTCTTCATGCTTACATGGGTCAAATTAATATTAAGTCATAGGAAAGCAATACTGCTTGCTGTACAGCATTCTATAACTAGCAGCTAAAACATTCCAGGGTGTTCTGTAAGTAAATGCAGTGATAGCATCTGGTTATCACAGTAACAATAATGTCAGAGTCACTAGTCTGATGGCAGCTACAGAGAGTAACTCTACAGTGTTGTTACGAGGCTTCTGGTTTCTCAATGGGATCCCTACACGTAGTACAGGGACAGGCTGAGGAATGATGGACTGTATATTACATTTCACAGTTGTAAGACCTTCAATCCCAAATGTGTTTCATTGTCCAAACTAACATTTAGTTCTGCAGCCCAGGGTTTTATTGCCAGACACGTTACCTATCTTTATTTGTCCATCCTTATCTGCTGGTCCCCTGGGAATAATTGACTTCACATATATCCCACCATGACGCACACTGGTGTTAATTCCACCCTGCAAAACATCCTGCAGATTAGAGTCTTCATATATTCTTCCTGTGGTAAAAATCAAAGCAACTTACACATGCATTACAAAGTAACTGCTTCAGAAATTAATTTTTCTTTAAATATTGGAAAAAAGGGAAAGAGGATATTACTTCAAAACCCCATCTAGTTAGAATATACTTCCATAGGCAGTAATCTTATTTTATTTTCTCAGGAAAATGCAATGTATTTCTATGTGACTATATAAAAATATTTACTAAATGTTCATAAATTTTTCCCTATGCTCACATAAAATATCTTGCATCTTTCAATTATTCTCTAGCCCAGCTTCTAAGCTGTGTAATATCCATTCTGCAATTATTAATCTTTCAGACAATATAGAAAGCATGGACCTGAACTTGGGCACTCCAAGAAATTCCAGATTAAACTAAGAATCATGTTCTGTCTGTCTACATCCCTGGCCAAATTCAGATGAAAAAACATCCCTTAATTTCTTCAGCAGGCAATGAAATGGCTGTTGCTTCCCATTCCATTTCAGCAACGACCATAAAGACATCTCAGCCTGGAGGGGTAAATTCAACTTAAATAGCTAGGACAAGGAATTATTATTCAAATGTAGCAGACAGTTTTCACTGCTGCCTTCTCTAGGCCTCCCTGACCAAACTCTGCTTTCAGTGGTAGATCTTACTCTCAAATTGAGTAAGGACAAAAATGTAGCTGTATACCAGGGACGAGGAAATGAAACCACTCATATCCAGCAAGAAAGTGAAGTATTTAATTAATTAATTGCCCACTTATATGTGTAATTACATAAGGTGATTGGTCAGTGATCACCCACCCCCTAGGATGATTGGCTAAGGTTTTACAACACCCATTTCAATAACATTTCACCGGTGTATCATAAACAAAACTTAGACAAACGCCAGGTGTCCAGATAGTTATACAAAAACCATCTTATTGTTTTCATAGCTTGTGTGAGAAAGATTCACACAGAATATTGCAAGAAGCTGAGAAAACCTTTCTAACAGCCCTTTCTGTATCCACACAAAAAGGGTTTGTACTACCACGTGCTTTATGCCAGGACACTTCTTTCACAGATTGTGTGGCTAAGAACCAGGGAGTGAGCAGAGACAGTACTTCATGCATTCTATGTCAATCAATTGGACACTTGGGTTTAAAATGTGCCATGCTAACAGTTTCTGTTATCAGCCTATCTTCTTTGTTCTCAGTCATGTAATAATTTGACAGACACAATAAAATATTAACAGTAACACTTGCAGTCACGCTGATTCCGAAAGTCCCATCTTCTTTAACAAGCTCCACCGTGTAGATTTCCTTTGAGTTGGTTTCTGATGGAGATGGTAAGTGGGAAGAATCGGCTGCCTATCTCAAAAATAAAAACTTTAATGAGATTACAGCATCTCAGTTTAAAAATAAAGGGAGGGAAAGGAAGTAAAAAAAAAAAAGAGAACATTTCCAGAAGATGTAAAGGGTTTGATCCCACTGTCACTGTAAACCTGGAGTGATACCATTTATATCCCTTAGTAGAAGCTTATGGCTAATGCTACTCAAAATGCAATCTGTCTAAATGCACATAACCTGAGTATATACAGGGAGGATGTCTAAAAGTAGGAAATTAGACACAAAATGTTCTGTGACTGGTTTGAAAACTTAAAAGATTGCAAGAAAATAATCAAAATTTTGTCCCTCTACTGGAAAAGGAAGGAGAATTTCTAAAACATTTTATAGAACACTTTCCCCATTTATTCACATATTCCAAACATGTCTATCATTTTGACATTTCCAAAGTAATTTATTCCAAGGTTTCCTTTCCTTCACAGTTCCTTTCCCTTCTCCATGTAGCTGGTATGTTGTTATATGCTGTGTGCGGGGTGTAACATTACTGAGCTACATCAAAATCTCAGTTACCTCCACATCCAGGCTATCAGCTGAAGGAACTGGAATCCTAGGGCCCAATCTTGGTGCTAAATTCCAGGAAAGAGTTTTCTCAAGTTCATCTATATCTGTGTCCTGTTCTTTGGGGAGAGCTGTATGACAGTCCTGAATCTTTTTTCTCCCACTGTCTACACAAGAGATCTCAGATCCACTAGTGCTGTTTCCTCTTGATAGATTCTTTTCTTCATTTAATCCTTCTTCACACATGTCTGTAAAGCCATACCAAATTAAGACACTGTTGAATGCAAATAGCAAGTAAACTTAAAGAAAAATATTGTTATAACCCAGCACAGGAGGACAAAGTAACTTCCTATTTCAACTGTTTGTGAAATCAGATCTATAAAATGAGTTAGTCACTGTGAAATGGAGCACTGCTATTATAAGTGTTCAGAAATGTGTTTGCTTCATTACTGCAGAGGACTATGACTCTCTGTCAAAGCAAGAAATGCCAAAATTCCTTTAATGTTCAGCAGTGCAGCCCAAAATAGATTTTTTCACACTGATGTAGCAGAGACATCACATGATACCTACTAGAAGTCGACTGTTTTAGCATATGGTTGTTCTAACTGGCAGTCAGTAGCAGGAACGTAGTACTACATCCCAGTGCCTAATAAATATGAGTGTCCTGGGTTAACTATTAGCATCCCATAGCCAGCAGAGGCATTTGCCTTTATACCTTTGGGTTGAGAGATGATGAGCTCTACTTCATCAGGGGAGTTCTGTATGATTTTAACTGCAGTATTAAATGAAACACCCTCAAGGCTAATATTATTCACAGAGATGAGTCGTCCTCCTTAAAAAAAAAAAGATAAAAATAAGACAAAGAACGTATAAATAAGGAAATAAATCCAGAGCAGCTAACTTTAAACTATGCAAGTATTTTAAGTCTAATTAAAAACTAAGGAAAATGACCTGGTTTGATATTTCCAGCTCTGTCTGCAGGTCCCCCAGGGATAACTGAAGCGATAAAGATACCAAGGTCTAATTTTCCCACATTTTCTCCTCCAATAATTACAAAACCTGCAAAAACGAGATAGCGTGAGAATGCAAACACTGGCAGTATTAGAAAAGATGAACCTTAGGAGCACAAAAGGCTCTTACTCCAATGGCATAAGTTTTATACATGATCTGAAGGATGGGGAGTTTTGGTTTACATGGCATCAAGGTCTTGACTTGGGAGAGCTTTAAACTTAAATTATAATTAAAGTGTGCTGGTGACTTTGGTCACTATTTAGATGTAATTTTCCAATAACAATGCTTTCCTGGCTTGCTGCTTTTAAAGACTCTGACTACTTTCTTGACAGTCATGAACTAGGTGGACCTGCAGCATTTACCACCTGCAGGAGGGAAATGGTATAAAAGCTCATTGGATAAATTTGAACATCATTCTTCATCATGCAACCAGGAAACCTGAGGTGGGCCATGTAAACTTCTAATGTAAGAGATCTAAGAAAATTAAATCTATTGTAAAGTAGTTCAATTTCACTATCCTAAGTCTGACTACTGCGGAATATATTCTTCTCACTGGTATAATAGTTGGGTTTGGGATTAGGATATTACACACAGACCTGAACCATTTATAAATTTGATTTTTAATTCTATTAATGGTCATCTGTGAAACCTGATGGTCCTCTGAACTCATCCACAAAAACCGGATACAATGTGATTAAGGTATTAGATAACAAAAATATCCAAATAACAATCCAAAAGTTAAGAAATATTCATGTTAAGTTTGTGTAAATATTTTGCACCCCCACAGACACTACCTGTAAGGTCTAAGATAAATAAAATCAGTACACGTATTTCAGATACAAAACTAAAACCATGTTCATTTCATTCTACTCTTAGCACTTGGTTCCCTTGCTCTCTGTGGCCTTAGTTAATCCTCTGAAAATATAATGGTCTTGATTTATGTGCTTAGTCCTTTTCAGTCCTGGAAATTCTGAGTCCTTCACAAAGTTTGGTACTCTTACACTGGGAGAAGAATAAATGGAATGAAAGAGTTCACAGTCTTGCCCAGCCTGAGTCAGCAAGTATCACTGTTAGTACCAGGATCTGATAGTCCCAGTAACAAACATAACATTTTTGTTCCTTACTTACCAAATCCATTCTTAGGGTCACGTTTTAGGCTGACACAAATGATTTCTCTTTCTAGACCACTTAGTAAAACTTCCTTTTGGGTGGCTGGTGATCCAGGTGCTGCAGAAACAAAACAGCTAGAATAAATGTAGATTAATGCAGGGAGACAGTAGATTCGTGTATTATGCAAAACTGGAGCTTCAAAAATTAATATATATTTTTTCCTTGACTTCAACATTACTGTTACTTTTGAATCAATTTAATTCCGGACGGAAGCTCAAACAAGCGTTCAGAAGTTTTAGTTCTTTAGAAAAACCTATGTATGGAGCTATGTAAGCTTTTCCTGCAATGTTCCTTTCTGGGAGACTATCTATTTTCTGCAATGTTTTTATTAAGATTAAAATATTTAAAGAGTCAGGTATATAGTGCCCATTGAACCTGACGGTGATTTGGACACAAAATCTCCTATGGGCTCTAGCCTTAGGCCCTGTGGTCCTTTTTGGCTCTGAAGGTGCAATCCAACTAACACTGATTGCAATGATGACCTCTGTAGTGTTAACAGTAATTAACATTGTGCAATTGCCATGGTGTGTTTAAAGTACTGTTCTAATTTTAAAATGGACTAACCAAATAAGCATAGCTTCATATTCTGTAGATTGGCTCCCCATATGCATGCAGTCTGACTTCTGATAGAAAATTAGATTCCTTATTCCAGGAAGCGTCATGCAAGTGCAAGAACAGAGGAAGACCTGGAGCTTATGCTGTCTCACGCATTATTTATTGAGTTGTAGATCTCAGTTTCAAACCAAACAATGACCTCTGAGCACAGGGATATTGCCCTGTGCAAGAGTCTCTGGGTGTACTGAACTACATGTCTGTAGAGCATTAGGCACCATTATAGAATCATTTTATCACAAAGTCCCTTACCACTGAACTTGATGGAAGGTGGGAGTTAAGGGGAAGAAAACAGCTTGTCTTGCTAAACTCTGGATTAATTTCCAGGACTAGAAGTACAAAAGAATAGTCTTTAATCTGTAAGTAGAATATACGTTCATCTCCTTCTATTGAAACAATAAATATGGAAGGGTACTGTTTCTCTTTATGATTATTATACTCACCACTGATTGTGTTCTGAGTTGAATGGATAGAGAGGAAGTCATAACTCCTTTGCTTTCCATTCAAATTGATGTGCATTTCTGACTGGGATAGCCCTGATACAGATCTGCATGGCAGGAAAGGAAGACTGTGTTACAATAAAAAATCAGCAATGGTATTTAGCACTCTTCACTGTCATTAGTCTGTCAGAGCCAAGTTGGGAATGCACAGGTTTATAGCCTTTCAATGAGTATTCCAATTTCTGGGACATATTTCATTTTAGGGGAGAAGTAGTTTATCCTTGCCAGCATTTGCTTCCAAATAACAACTGCTATTAGACCACTTGTATCATGACTGATTTCCCCCTGTGTTTTGCTCTGAGCTGACTGCAAGCATCAGGAAAACACAGCATAGCTTCACCATGATTCATTTAGCCCTGCAGTCCATTTAGACAAAACCATGTCTGAAAGTTTTCCTGGTAGTTCATGTTCTCCTTGGCTCTATTCTAACTCTTAGTATTCTAAAAGGCACTAGAATTTATCAATGGCCTTGAGACTGTACAGCTATAGTAACCACCTTCACAGGTGAATGTACCAAAACAAAGAGGGAGAAAGTTGTTCTTGCACTGTTCCTGTGATTTGCACCTTTGGATGTGGAGGAATCAATTAGGTATTGATCCCTCCATTTCTGATCAAAACCAGCTTCTGCTGGTTTTTAGTTCACATACTGTAATTTCCAGAGAAGATACACAGACTAAAGATTTTACATTTATTCTCCCTCATTTTTATACTTCCCCATAATCCAGTTAGTGGTTTCTTCCTGAGTCCAGTACAAATATAAATGCCACTCTTTTTCAAGTTCTTCTCTGTTAGTCTATTAACTTCCTGCCTGCATTAGCACTACTGCTGACACCATGGAGGCTCCAGGCCTTTTGGTGTGACTGCAATAAGAACTTTAAAAAAAAAATAGTTTATGTCTAAGTCTTCTTACACATGTTCAGAGAAAAAAGCAAACCTACCTGCCAAGATTGCTTTTGTCTCTAGTCCTGTTGTTGGTTTCCACACTGAGGTTATCACAAGACTTGCTCATCATCCCAGCAGAAAGGTTTTCCAGGTTTGCTCCATAGAGCACATTCTCTGAGCGAGACAGTCTCTGAATAAGGGCAAGGTGTTCATGCTGAGCTGCATATGCAGAATTTGATTTGTCTATTTCCACAAATTTACTGTCCTCTGAATAAGAAGCGAGAGAGGGGAAGAAGCAAAGACAAATGCACTGATATTATCACATCTTTTTAAGCTCAAAGGAACTTTAAATAAAATCTTTTGAATATGTTGGAAAAAAAGATTGACATTACAGATATATTTGTTCTTGTATCCTTGAGGATACCTAGGCCTTGGGGTGAGTAGAAGGAGTTTTCTTCCATAAAAAGTATATTCTGCATTCAGGTTTAATTTCTGTGAATTATACTACAAATCCACTTTCCACAAAGACAGATAAAATGTACAACCCTATACAATTTAAACCTGAATATTCCTGTAAAGTGTATTTTGTAAATGATTGGTATATGAGAAACATCTGTTTTTCAGAGTCTGAATTAGCCAGGTTGGTAGTTTCCCATCCTTCACAGGCCTTCCAGTCCAATATATGTATATCTGAGAAGACAGGAGTAGTAACACATGCTCTCCAAAGTTCAGAGAGACACCAAGGAACTGAGTGATTTGCACAAGTGAAGTCGAGTGGGGACCATCTTGGTGGCAACACTTGCAATCCAGTTTTCTACCTTTCTGTGAAATCTACTAATTGCTTAATGACACTTGGGCTCTGCTATATACAAATCTATCCTCTCTAAAGATTTCATTTTACTGAAACAAGATGGTGCTGAAGGAGTCATTAATTTATTTAGGTTCTCGGTGGGTGGGCTGGAGAGGGGACTTGGAGGATGGAGAGCAGGCAATTGCAGACACATTGGAAAGTAAAAAAAAAATCTCGGCTTGAAACAGGCATAAACATGAGCTTAAATTCTGCTTGTACATGACAGGTAAACTCCCATGTGTTTTCCTAACAAACGGTAGCCTGAATATAACTTTCTAGAGCACTACTCGGCAGCATTAAATCTAGGTTCTCTCTTTCCTCAGTGACCTTGATCAGAGGCATTTCTTAAGGCTTCAGAAGGCTTAACTGTCCAGAGTATTAGCGCAGCCTGGGAGTTGCCATGGTGATTCCAAAGTAGAGGGTTGCTATCAAGTTTTGAAGTGATGGTGACTTATACATCTGAAGAGTGCAGCAAAAGCAGAAGCATGCAGAAAGAGCCCCATAATCTCTTACAGCCTCACTCTGGTGGCAAAGGCAGCATTTTCAACTGTCTGTCATTGCCTTACTAAGCTTTTTTCTGGGACAGCAAGCACACACTGAACCGCAGAACTTGAGGTCACATAGCTTGTGTAAGTCTGGCTTGTTTCAGTGATTTGGTGTACTTGTAATCAACACTTGGGTTATAATTTTCTTAGTTCTCAGTAATTTTATTCTGTTATATAGGGAATGTAATAATTTTTTAAGATAAATTACCACAAGCAAATGTGACACAGGAAACTGTATGAGGCACTATTAGCACTCATTTGAATGCAATAAAGCACAGTCCCACTAAATTATGTTAGAAGCTACAGACATCAAGCAACAAATGGTGCATCAAACCTAAATGCCATCCCAGGGCCAGGTAACAAATTTGTGCAAGAATTTCACTTCCATGAAATAATTTTAGTGGTAAGGAGGCAATATATCAATCATCCTGTTACGTGCCATGGTAGTATTTGTTGCCAACACTTTTACGGTTTTACTACAAAAAGGAGTACCCCAGCAGATAAGGCATGACACTTGATTCTCCTGCAGTTGTGGATACTGAAAAGCCTTCAGCAGAGAAGTTTTCCAGCTTTCTGCAGCATCCTGTGAGAGCTTTGTCTTTCTCACGCAAGCTATGAAAAACAGTGAGATGGTTTTGTAAACGAATTCTCTATCTTACGCCTGCCAGCTTGTTTTCCTAGTTTTGTTATGGTACTTTGGAAAATATTTTGAAATGCGTGTTGTAGAGTCTTAGCCAATCATGCTGAGGGGTGGCTGGTCAAAGGACCAATGGCCTCCTGCCATATTTGCAAACCACGTTATAAAAGGCCAGATTAATTAATAAATTAATTTGCTTTTCTCCTTGGACTTGGAATTTGTGTCGTGCTTTTCTCTCCATTCCTCGTACAACAGCAACACTGCAATGACTCACCAGGTCAAACACTCAGGGGTTGTAAATGATCATGGTTCTGTTCAAGGCAGTGGATGAGCTAGTGAAAACTCATGTTGCTCCACTGAAGTCAAGAGTGATGGCAGTTGTCAGCTTAGGCTCTTATTTCTTACGTGCCTCAGTTTCCCCATAATAATCCTCACCCAGCTTTACAGAACATGCTGAGAACTGTGGGTGAGATGTGCTATGTACCTGCCCTGGGTTGAGTAGAATCTTGTAATAGAAACTAGAGAAAATCTGAAGCCTGGGGAGGTACTAGTCATATCTTCCACAGACATGGAAAAATCTAAGATAAGCTATATAGTTAAGTGGGTATGACTCATGTGCCTTTGGTTCAGTGGTTTTGTCCTGCGACTGAACCGTTGGGTTGCATCTCTGTCCTATGCAAAGATAACTAAGTTCAGCTCCAGCATGTCTGGGCACTATTATAGTTTTAATTTGTGTGGAACATTTTTCAGGTTACGTTTGGGGTAGGTCTGATATATTTCTTCCGAATTCTCAGCAGCAGAATTCTCCCAAAGGGAAGTGAAATTGTGCTTATTTCTTTTTTAAGTCTGAGTTTAGCTACGTAGTTGTTATCATCAGAGAACCCTTCTTCACCCCCTGCACATGGCTACTCACATGCACATGCCAAATTAGACTTAATTAGACAAATTAGACTCCTCTAACTTTCAGTGTAGTAGGAGACATTATTTTCTAACTGAAGCACAGTGAAACTGAGGTAGCAGGTTCTAATTCTCAGATTTGGTGAATGTACCTTACCTAAAATATAACCTTGTCCTATGGCCCCAGTAACAAAAGTGCATTTACACCTCACCTGATGAAGTTTGGCGAAGTTGCCTAGAATTCATCTGTGCATTGAATTTGTGCTGGGCAGAGCAGAGGTCCAGTAGGTATTTACATGTCTTCGCTGTATCAGTAATGAAGGTGTGTTTCTTGCCACTGAAGCTGCTTTCAATCATGAATTTTTTTCTCTGAAGGGGAAAAAAACCCACAGCTTGCTTCATATATCAGTCATTACACTGAGGCACTGACAGTTCATTTATATAATCTTGTTGATTTGTTCAGTGTATTTATGCCTGACTGCATCCCTTTTTGGTGCAGTAAATGCCTGTTGTAAATTCAGCACTTGTAAGCAAGGTGTCTATCATTGGGATCATAAATCTTCTATGTCAAAAGTCAAGAACCTTAGGACATTGAATGCATTGACAGCAGGTTGCTAAAACCGCAATATTTGGCCCTACAGATGTTAAAATTACTAAACAAATTTAATGTGAATAGGAATGTATTTTCAAGGGGGAGAAGAACCATTTTTGGAGAGCAAACAAGCTGGGAAATGTGTGATCCAATTTGACACCTAGACTGTACAGTAGTACATTGATATACCTCTGATGTCAAAATCCCATTTAGAAAGGGGTCACAATCTTGTCATCGATACTAGTTTGTTAGCAGACATCAATATCCTAAGAGATGAGGATGGGAATAATGAGATCTGGAAAGTGGAAGACATAATCCCATGACCCACGATGTAGGCAGAAAAACAGAAGAAAAGAGCAGTAAAGACAAGAGTGGAATGAATATGGAATACGGCACAGAGAGGTTTGGCATTGTCTCTGTAATAGTCAGCACCAGATTATTCAGTTTTATAGTAATTTGACTTTGGCCTTGGCATAAAAAGTGCAGAACTACACCTCACAAAGAATTCAGTATCTTTGTATACACATCCATATCCAGCTTTGATTTTAAACTTTTCAGAAAGGACTTGCCCATACAGAGTGACTCTAATTCTATCTCTGAATGCAATGAATTTATCAAAGTGACAGGAAGAAGGGCAGTAAAGTAGTAGAGTAGAGAAGAGATTCAGTTAGTTCCAACTCACATGAGCTGAAATTCTCTCTGTTTCACGCCACTGGAATCTTAAACTGGCAATTCTTGTGTGATTTTTGTTCTCATAGACGATGATGCCTTTGGCACAGATTCCCAGGATGATTTCCCCTTCCGTCCCTTTCTTGTCTTGGGACACGCGATAGAATAACACTCCATATTCAGGAAGTTGCTGAGTCACCTTGTAGAGAAAAAGTTCTTTTACCACGCATTACTCAAAAAATTCATGGGAAGAAAAGTTAGGTAGATGGAGGAGAAAATGCTTTTGAGTGTCTGAGGACCCAGAGGTTCTGGGTGTTCATGCTTGTCTTTCTACCTCCTATACTTGGCCACAAAAGTGTTAAAATGTGATTCAGACAATTTACAGAACTATAGAATATGAATAGGATTTACTGTCTGATCTGCAGACCAATATGAGTTTATCCTAAAACTTTATATTTTCTTTCTGGGAAGCTACTGTAGAATCCCCAAATGACTTTTCAGTTGTGAATAGAGATTCTCAGTGACCAAAATAAAACAGTTTAAGAAGATCTGTTTTTCAGAAAGTAACCATAGTACAAATGTTCAGGTCCTGAAAACTGGGGCATGTATAATCACTAGCTGAATCTGGGTTTTAATTTTTAATCCCTTTCATATTTGGAACTTACATGTTCTTGCCATGGGGTCTATCTTTCCCACTTTGTATGATGTGTTGGCTCCTTCTACAGACTTATTCATTGTAACAGACACTAACTAACAAAGCTGCTTTTCTTCACTGGATTTGCCACGCGTGATGGGACTGTCATTAAGGCTAAGCTAAGCTTCAATCTATTTCTTCAATTGCACTGACAGTGTTAGATGAGAAACTAATATAATTAAATAGCAACTGAACTAAAACGATGCTATAAATAAAAGCATGTGGCACTGCAGCAAAATGACTACTGATATTTATCCATTATCTAATCCCTGATATATTTCATTTGATGGAAAGCAGAGAGGTTTGGGGAGAGAGAAATTAGCAGGAAAAAAGTTAAATCCCACATCATCGTGACACTTTAGCGCCGTAGAGAAATAGTCATGTGAGAAAATACTTCATATAACTCCTTCCTCCCTTCTAGGGTTCACAGATACTTTTAAACAAATAATCTCTACACGTTTAGAAAGTGGCTGAATGGCTGCTGTAATGTCAGAAGTCAAAAAAGTGCTTATTCTCATGTTTTATAATCTTCTGGAGCCCAGACATGTTGGTAACATGCCAAAAATTTGCATCAAGCCTTAGAATGCTGGAAATACACCAAAATGTGTTATAAAAACTCTCAGTGATAAGTGACAGTAACTACAGCAGAATGAAATTCTGATGTTTTTGTTGACTATTCAAATTTTTTCACCATATCTAAAATCCACTGTATCAGGCAAGAAGAAAATAGACAAAGGTAAACAGAGAGGGACTTTCTACCTCAAAATTAATAAATAGTGTTTGCTGTATGGCAAGTTACCTTTAAAAATTCTAGTTCAGCTTCATCCTCAAATAGGGAGCGATTCATACGATGTAATTTAGCAAGCTCTTGCTGTACATATGCCAGGGTCATTTTCTCTATTCGACTTGCTGGAACATAGTCTTCAACACGAAAATAGCTCTTTCCATGCATCTGTGGGGAAAAAAATTGAAAAAAGAGAGACAGGAGCCTTTTGTTCTTTCTTGACTTTTCTTATTCATTGCATTTCATTTTCAGGGTGACCCATATGCAGAAGTCACCCTGCTGCCATTTCCCAAAGGAAGGTGGGAACAGCACGTTCCTGACAGCCAAATTGCCTCCTGCCCCTGTGCTCAGGCAGCTGCTCAAAGCACACACCTCTTCTTTGGGCAGAGGGGAGAAAGGAGCTGGGCCTACAGGTGTGTCCTGTACTTAGAGCTGACAGCTACAGCTGCATCAGTACAACCTACAGTGGGGGACCCATTGCCATGATGGGTCTGACCACATGGATCAGATTACTCAGAGTTCAATTAGTAGAACTACACTGATTTACATAAATGAAGATATGGAAGAGAACAAAAATGGGTGTTTTCTATACACTTGAAAACTAGGACAGCTAGTTCAGATATACAATCAGTGACCTTCCTGTCTTTGCAGCTTGTGGATCTCAGCCTACACTTAAAATAGCTGTGATTTCTGAAGTGTTCATTTGCTTTTCTCTCCCCTATGTACTAATCTCCCTAAGCCCCTCTGCACATCCAAGTTGGGCCTATATTGGAAATTTTCTACAGATTTTCTGGA
Source organism: Gymnorhina tibicen (assembly GCA_013399875.1). Classification (NCBI taxonomy): domain Eukaryota; kingdom Metazoa; phylum Chordata; class Aves; order Passeriformes; family Artamidae; genus Gymnorhina; species Gymnorhina tibicen. The sequence goes on from VXAZ01006531.1 coordinate 165,807, forward strand.
GTTTCTAGGCTATATTATCAATTATGAAGGACCTAGACTCTCTCATCATTCTGCCATATTTCCTGTCAAATTCACCTGGCTCATTACTATTCCATAATTAGGAATATTCTGTAATTTTTAAAATTATGTCTGAAGAACTTAACTGGAGGACTAGCTAAAATTCTGTGCTATTCACATTTCTTCTTTAAATGCTATGTGACAAACAAAAGGTGCAAAAGTTGTAGAGAGAGACCTCTGAGAAATATTGTATTATTTCTCCACACCTCAGGAGCATAATTGCCAAGCTCTGCCTGTAAAGCCAAAGCGCCGAGTTTCAGGGCAGTCTCATCACTGCAATATAATCGCTCCTCCAGAATATCTTTACGAAGCTGCAGGTAAAACTGATGCCTTGTCAAGCCGTGCCTGGAATAGAAAAGGGTTTAGGAACTCAGGAGGAGCTTTGAATGGCATCCCTAAATGCTACTGGTTTTTCTTCAGTCAGCAGAATTGTCCACTTACTGAATAACACTAAAGTGGTTGACAAAGAATTTTATCCTTAGAAAGAGTGTGAAATTAATGATGGACATTTTCTTCTTGGGTTGGTCATTCCAGCCATCTGGGGCCACTTTGTAGAGTTTGGTCTCCTCATCCAAGAAGAAGAATTCTTTACCTGAAATGAGAATTTTGGGTTCTGTGATAAACCTGGATATATTTCAGCAGCTCAAAGTTCTGCTGTCTTCATAGAGTGCATCACTAGCAATAAAAAAAAAACTGGATTGGGGATGTCAGCTGAGATTTACTTCTCTGTGTCATGATTTAATTTATTGCTCCTTTGATGGAGAACTTAGGATAGTATGTAATTTCGGATTACAAATGTTAGATGCTGGATTAGTATGGTACCTGTGAAATCACTCAAGGGTTCATGGGGCTTGCATTCTGCTCACCATTCAGGTTTTGCACCCCATTGTAATCCTCATGCTCTACACACAAGGTGTGCTTTTTCCCAGTGTCTCAGCTGTGCCTGTCATCAGAATTGGACTAGGGAGATGTGGGTCTGGTAGATGACACAGCTGAACCTGTACTCCCACTTATGTCTAGGAATAAACACAGGCAGCCTTTCTCAGTGCAGTGCTTCCCAGAATTTCTGCTGGAGCTGCATGGGTCAGTATATTTGAGTACAAGGCTGAGACAAAGCCTTTTCTGCCTGGGAATATCGGCCAGTACATGTCGTGTGGCTGTGCTGATGCACAGTCCTAGGGTAGACATGCTTTACATCAGGGCAGTACAGATTAAACCAACATACCTTACTTTTGCACAAGCTTTGTATCTGCTTCCACCTGAGGATCTTAAAGGGTCTCACTGGAATTCATTGATAAAGTGACCACAGAGGCACTGAGGGACAGAGCTGTTACTGTACTTAACTCATTACCTTTCAGATAAGCCAAGCCAAAGTAGAAATGTTCCACCAAGTTTGCATATGCCACCACAGTGTTGAAAACATCTCTTGCTTTGGTCTTGATGTCACATTGCACCTCAAGGCACTGCCCATTGAGTAGAATCACATTGAGATCCCTTTGGGACAAATAGGATTTCCCTTTTTTAGTCTAAGGACATGCAAGAAAGAATGAAGAATGAGTGCCAAGTACAAGCAATGCAAGTTCCACAGCATTTTATTACTGAGGCCCACTAGTTGCCTGTCCTATACAACCTGATGGAATTGGTCACAACACTATGCTATTCTCTGCCTCCCTTCTCATAAATTAATATCACGAACATCATAACTTGTTTTGAGAGGAGGACATGGAAAGAATACTGGGTTGAGATTCGGATGATACTTACAAAGAGCCCTAACTGTTACTAGATTAGTTCTAAATTCTTAATGTTCATACTTACCACAATTGATCCAGGCAGCTGTAAGGTCACTGGTGGTTCACTAGACAAAATAATAAATTCTGGACCTGAAAACTGCAAGGAGGCAATTTAGAAATTTAGTAAATATCTCCTTAATGGAATTGAAATCCCAAACACAAGTATCAATGAAACCCATTTCTGTTGATCTGTATGCTGGACCTAATTGGCTTCAGTGTCTAATAAGGTGCAAATGCTGATTGAAGACTTCTCTCTGTTTATGGTCTCTCTTGTGTGGACTCTCCAGGGTCTAAGTAGGGGTAAGCTCATGCTTACCTTTGCAAGGCACCTATTTTCATGACACTTACAGAAACTTAATTTATTCTGAGACCTTTTCTCATTTGATTCCGAAATTACTCTGAGGACAGTCACAGACATGTAAACACATACACACACACACCACTGTGATTGCATTACCCTAGCTGCCCTAGGAACCAGACTGAAATGCAGAGCTGCTTTCTTCCCCATAATAAAGGCTGACTGATGGTTTTTATTAGTAGACATTGTATTCTTTTGTTTTAACTTCAAAAAACTTCAACATGTTTTTTTAAGATCTGAGCACCCACCTCAACTAATTTTATATATTGGGTTTTCAATAATTACATCTATGCTTTTAGATCCCTTAAGCAGACAGAAATAATTAAATGTCTTCAAGTGATAAGATGGAAATCCTTCCAGCCCTTCACCATGACTTAGTAAGTTGAGCCATTTAGGTTTTTGTTTAAATTTAGGATTTATTTAATTATAATAGTATTGTCCTACCAATAGGCAATGCAGTTTTTTATCATATTAAAGAGGGACTAGCACTGTGTTTTAACAGTTTCTGAACTCCTTCTGAGAAATGCCATTATTATCCCCACAAAAATCATAATAATAAAATTTAAAACCAAATTTATGTGAGAAAAGATAATTTTCCAAAGTATCTAACTGAAGCTCTTGACCAAATATCTGTCACTGGTCAGTGCTGAGCTTCTGAACTGGGAAAAGGTGAAAAGGCTCATCAGCCTGAAACCTGTCCCTTCTTCTTCCACAACAGAAAATTCCATAGGAAGGATCACAGTGGAGTTTTCTGTGATTCAGTTATTTGTGAATTTTTGCAATCTTAAAGAAACATTATCCTTTCCATTTAAAGGAGTCCTACCACAGCTTAGCAACTAGAAATAGTCAATTAGGTGAACTATTGCTTGGGCACATTCACTGCCAACCTATGCTTTCTGTCCAGACATACACTGTAAAAAAAATTTAAGTCCTTTGAACACCATTGGCTGGCAAATGTTTGGGTTAGGTGTCTCTGTAAATTTCTTTGCTGTTCTGAAGCTGCTGTCAAAGTGGTTGGTGCAAACAGTCCATATGGTATTTGATGCTTGCAGAAATCACATATGTAGGTCAGAGAGGGTTCAATTACCAGCTTTTGCACAGTCTTTATGGACAATTCTTTCACTGCCTTCAGTTCTGATGTCAAAACTGGACCATGCCTAATTTGGAGTCTGTCAATTTAGAATATTCATCTAATAAGATGACTTAGTAGCTAATATGCACATCACTGTTGAACAAAAATTAGATGAGAGTATTCTCTTTATTGATATTTACATTTTGAAATCAGCTTATATGTTTTTCATCATTCACCTTTTCCTTCCTGTGGAACAAACATTTCTGTGATGCAGCAGCTGATGAGTAGTCCTTTGTAGACACAGAGAAGGTGGAACCTAAGCTTAGCAGGTTCTGTCGGCTGTTCTTCTGAGTTCCACCAGGGATTTCTTCTACAGCGCTCACTGACCTTCAAAGGAAATGTCACAGTGAGCAAAATATGTAACATGCAATCAACACAACACTGACTTGAGGACAGAGAGCTTAAGGTACAGTAACTACTGGAATACTATGAAGTCCAGGGCAATGTGTGTTACAAGCTCCTAAATGTTTCTTTGCAGAAAAAGAGAATTTAACAGGAATAATATTACTGATGCCCTTTATAAATAAATGTAAACTCTGCTTTGATTCAATAGAGTCAGGTTTGTTTCTTTTTTTCATTTGGTGAGCCAGATCTAGCTGGCTGAAGTTTGGGGAAGCTAACAGGCAAAGAATTTATCCCCATTCTTTTCTGGGAATTCTACAGGATGAAGTAAACTCCTCATTTCTTATTTTCTCAAGAAAAAAGCTTCAGAAAACCTTAACATTTGTTGTTACGTTATTCAGAGTTTTCCAGGAATGGAAATTTGAATTATTCGAATACTAATTCATTAGAATAAATTAATGCCTAGGGAATTGAAGGAATTTTCATTTTAATTAAGAAAAAGGTGTGTGAAATCTCAGATTAGAAAGCTGTCTTTGTACTATAGTTTTAATGCAGAAAGTCATGGTGTTTTCCATGTAAGCAGATGTGTATCCTTAGAATAAACCTCAAATATACTATGTACTCAGTAAAGAAAGAATGATTATGTGGTTCCGAAGGAGAGGTTTTGTTGAGGTAGATTTTTGTTAATAACATTTTTTAACTCATGCCAAGGACACATGGAAGCGTTTTCATTATCCCAAAGTTTTATCCTTTTCTTTTGCATGTTGCAGATTTGCTTCAGGAAACTATTCAAGGAATTTCTAAAAATTTTAACAAATTAACTGGAGTAGTTTCTCATCTCTTCTGCCTAGTATCCAATGACAGGGAATGTGGGAATGGTTCAAAACTACATCAGATGGAGTTCAGAGATGATGTTAGGGACCATTTCTTCACCTTAAGGGAGTCAAACACTGGAACAGGCTTCCTAGAGAGATGGTCACTGGTCCAAGCCTGTCTGTTTTTAAGAGGCATTTGGACATGCCCTTAATAACATGCTTTAACTTTTGGTCAGCCCTGAAGTGGCCAGGCAGTTGGACTAGATGATTATTGTGAGTCTCTTCCAACTGAACTCTCCTCTCCTCTCCTCTCCTCTCCTCTCCTCTTCTCTTCTCTTCTCTTCTCTTCTCTTCTCTTCTCTTCTCTTCTCTTCTCTTCTCTTCTCTTCTCTTCTCTTCTCTTCTCTTCTCTTCTCCCATATTTTACATTCCTCTGTCTATAAAGATATCTAGTTATTTTTGTTTCTATCAATGCAACCTCATAAAGATCAACATTTACGTAAGAAATATGCCTCAAAATTACCTGAAGTGACCTTTGTGAGCATAGAAATATTATTAGGTCAAAATCCAAGATTCCTTATTAAGAAGGCTTTCTTTTCCTGTGGAAAACACTTCTTGTTATTACTCCTGTGAGGTGAGAGATGCCAGATTTAACAGTTGTGTCTTCATTATATATAGATCAGAGCCTTGCTTAGCTTAACTTTGTGAGATGTAAATTATGTCAGTTGGGCTTCCATGGCCATAATGATATTAGTAAGCTTTATAGATAGTAAACCCATCACTAATTTTTTGTGTTGGTTGTACTCCTACATGGGAAACTGGTGATTTCCAAAGTAATTTCAACTCCACTGCTGTCATGTTACTTGTAATAGGATGGTGACTGTGGCAGAAATTCAGTTGCAGATGCTTACATCCAGGAGTGGGGTTTACAGTCCTTGAAATTCTATGGGAAACAGCTTGCTGGAAATTTGGAGAACAGAGTTCGTCTTTCAGCAGAGGAGGGGAACTTATTCCTGGCATCATGATTTTAGATGAAGCATATGAAGATCATACCCAGGTTGCTAGTCAGGGGCATGGCAATTGCTCTGAAATACTAAGTAAATAAATCTTCTGTTACTCATATAACTGCCAGATACATGATGCATATATAGATGTCTGTATACACACACATAAATGTATGTGTATGTAGTTAGATGGGTAGACAGAGACTTCTTTCTTGACAAAAGCAGCCACTATCCTGCAACCTGCTTGTAGATCCCTCTTGTTGCAGTTTTACAGGTGTACTGGGATATCTCATATTGCTCAGATTATCATGGCTGATTTATCAGGAAGTTCAAACTGTTTACTTGGGACACATTTAACTGAGAGTTGATCTAAATTGAGCATTTCCTGTAGGCCTGAATTACTCATGTCATGGTTAAAAGAAGAAACTCCTGTTTAACTGGGTCAAGAACCCAATTTAAATGGGATGTCTGTAGGGATTACACAGTGCTTAACTATGGGATTCTGGTCTTTGGGGTGCCTAGAGGCTGACAGTACTTACATCTCTTCTTTGTTTTGAAACAGCCATGATTATAGTTGTACTGTGCTAACACCCAGTCTAGAAAACTCTTGTTTGGCAGCAGTGGTGTTTCCCTGGCTGTTGAAAAGGAGTTAGTATCTATCTGTTGTACAATTCTCAGTTTTCTTTGTCAGTGTCTACAGGGCTGCTGTCCATGCCATGGCTGAAATGAGGTTAATCCTTATGACAGAGCAGAGGTCTTTACTGCTTGTGTCCCTGGGTTACCTACAACCTTCCAGTAAAGTGGCAGTGCAGGGCTGGATATGACTGACACATGTGAGAAAAATCAATCTAAGGACTGAGGTGGAAATGCAAATGAAAATTAAGGCTCATATACATGGTCTGACATAACCACTCCAGAAAACATAACCTGTAACAGCACTTTAACGTGACAGCAAGGCAAGACCACATCCAAATCTGAATGCAGACAAATAAGGAGTCTGACGGAATGCCTTGACAGGGAAAGCAATGATTATTCACACCTTTTCAACAGATATTTCCCTTCATAAAATCATATAATCATTAAGGTTAGAAAAGACCTCTAAGATCGTCAAATCCAACCTTTCACAGCCTCTGAGGAGCAGCTTCCCAGGTGTTTCAGTCACAGAGGACTAGTCCTGCTTCCCTGCCTGGTGGAGACACAGCTGGGGGCAGCTGTTCTGGGAGGCCTGTGGTACAGAGTAGATGGGGAAATCCTGAATTTGCTTGTTTTGTGTGGATTGTTCAGGGCCCAAGTTCTATTTCTCTAGAGCTTTTGGACTGTTCCACTTTTAACCAGGCCAAGTCTAGGTGAGCATTATTTATTTATTCTACATAATAGAATATTATGTATTTATTAAAGTATTTATTCTACATAAATAGTATCTATTATCGAAACAGGTTCATATGGCAATTCAGGCATTTTCTGATACTGGCATTGCCACACTAGTTGCCTGCTTTACTTGGTTATAAAACAGCTTCCATCCTGTAGAAATCTGAATTGAGTTTACCTGTTTATGAAGAGCTTGTAGCTACTTTGTGTCCTCGACCCACTAAGTGTGGGGTCACATGATCTGTGGGTCTCTGGAACTCTCCCTGCAATAAATAAAGGAAATTTCAAAATTCAGATGATAGCAGCACTCAGCATCAGATGTTGGGACAATTACAACAGGGAAGAAATTTAGACTGGCAACTTCCTCTCTTGTGTCCTCACTTGGACATGATACATGGCTATTTAATAAGGTTAAGTGAATACTACACCAGCAGTATTCCCAGTTCCCTAGTTATTGTTACTTCCTCTTCATAATCCTTTATGTGAATGTAATTTGGAAAATAGCTGTGTAGGTATAATGGCTGTCATTTCCATCTGTATGGGGGTAATTGTGAAACAGCTTTTTCTCTTCAGAAATTATGCCCAATTTTTGTTTTTCTATTTCCAGGCATAAAATGGGCAGAAAAAGCCATGAAGCTTCTCTCTGGCTTAATCAGAGTAGAATATAAAATCAATGAAATGAAAATGATTGTATCTATCCCACTGGTTACTTGCTACGTTAAATATGTTGTGAATGTTTTTACATCATAAAAACCTGGTGGGAGTAGTGGATGGTTTGTGGGTCCTTAGCAAATAAGGATTGCATTATTTTTCACCTTCAATCATCTCTGCTGCTACAGAATGGACAGGTGTTACTTTGTCCAAATACATGAAGATTGAAATTTAGAGGCAGAACCAGAGAGGATTATGCAAGTGGTAGTTCTATGAATGTTTCTTATATCAGCAGAGATGTTTGAAATCTTTAAGGAAGGGTGAGATTAAATTTTTCTTCACTCGGATCATTTCATTGATCTTACTTGAAGAATTGCATATAAAACTATTACATAAGCAGGATGATAGGGGTGATAAGATAAGCTGTGTGAAAGCAATCATTTAGATAAAACATTCATGCACTACACCCTGAGACTTCACTCTGAATTCCAACGTGAAAACATGACATCGAATTCTAGTATACCAACCAACCAACTGCAGTTTTAAAACCTAGAAAATCTAGAGTCACATTGCTAAAATAAGCATAAACATGTGGGCTGTTTTCAGGCTGCAGATGGTAGTGACAAAATGTGAGATTTGAGATAAGCTAGTTACCAAAGTTAAGTTTCAGTCCTGTGTTCTGAAATGACTTGCTTTTTCATGAGAAAACCTTGCAAAAATCTCTGCTTACACTGTGGTTTTCACGTAATTGTATGAATATATTTTGACAAGCACATAAAATTCTCCGTAGTCTTTCTATATCAGCTGTTACAGCAGTGGGACAACTTGGCTACTTTCAGTGGCCAGACTGCCATGCTTTGATCACAAATCCAACACACACCTGACATTAAATTAACATGTATTCCTCAAAGAAGTTGATCCTGTAGATTAGATATGTTAAATGAGCTACTAAAGTACAGTCTTGATATTGATCTCCTCTAATAAAGGTACTCTACTAGATGGTAATATTTCTTCTCAGAGAAGAATGCGTCTTTTTTTAATATATTGTTCCATGAAAGAATGTCTGTGGCAAACAAGCTCTCACATTCCATGTTTACTCATGTATTTTTAGAACCTTGTCTTACAAAATCCTGAGTATGAACAGCTACCAGTGTTTCAGAGGAGACGGAGACATGCACGAAGTCACTGGAATGAGCCTTTGTCAAGTTTATGACCAAAATTTTCTTAAAAGGGCTTACAAAACAGGCTTGTGTTCTGAGTTTACCTTCACTGTGGGCAACTGTGTCTGTGACTGACACATATGTGTCACTTAGGGAGCAGCGGCAGTCTCAGGTTTTTATTGCTGCTGATATTGATTGCAATTCTGGAGCTTCAGAAAAGCGCCTTGCAGGAGGAGAGCATTAACGTGACTAACCTCACTTTCCTCATCCTTGGGCTGAGGGCTTAGGGCTGAGAGGCTATGACATGATGGGTTTTTTTCCCAGGATGTGCCCAGTTTTTCTCTGAATTATGTCCTCATAGAATTGCAGTGAACACACAATTTTTTTGCCATCTTTCCTAGGGAAATTAGTCCCTTGAGGTCGTGCTCTACGTCTTTTTTTTTTGTCTAAGGAATTTTAAATCTTTTAAATTCAAAAGAGTATGGGTAATACGGTCCTAGATATTTCATTACAATGAGCATCTGGATATCATAAACACAGCTTAATGCTCCCACTGAGAAAAAACAAGGACTGCTCAGCAGTTTTCTGTTATTTATGGCATCAATGAACTAAGCAATCAGTGTGCACACCTTATTGCATTGTAACTGATGTAGTGAATGCTATGGTTATTGCCTTAGTGAAGAAATTTCTGGGATAAAAAATCCACACGTGCTTACAGAGCAGATTTGAATCCATGCCACAGGAGGACCTAGTACTTCATTTGTCATGGAGGCTCACAGAGGGAGGAAGTAAACTCCAGAGATAAACTTCCACCTCTTGGTCTAGGAGCTCAGGAGACATGCCACAGGCAAGATGGAAAAAAAGGTTGAAAGGAGGATGGATAACTGGAGGATAGGAATGGGCAGGAGTCTGAGATGTGGAGCTGGCATGGTAAGCTTGGTTTTTTTAGGAGAGGCTGATGGCATTTGGCAACAGCAGCTTTTTGCTCTTGGGAAGCCTGAACATCTTGTCTAGGTGATCCCAGTTCAGATTCCAATTTATACATGAAGATACACATGCACAGCAGTATTCCCCTTCCTCCTGAATTCCCTTTTTTGCTTCATGGTATCCCCTTACACTGTGATTTATGTGGCTTGGGAAGGAACCCAAACAATGTCTACCACAGTGTCTTCACTGAACAAATTCTCTGCCGAACAGTTTCTTTCATGTTGTTCTTGCCACAAAAGGGTTGAAAGTGAAGCTAAATGTTCAACTCTGATATCTCCAGACCAAGTAAATCAGACCAGCATTGTAACCTGGCATTTAGCACAACAAAAACAACATGCTGAGCAGGAAATGCACGATGGCTCTGGGATAAAAATGAAAAGAAAACAAAGGGTTATTTGGTTGTTTTTTCCCTCTAGATTTCAGAATTAGTACATTTGGTTTTGAATGGGCTTGAAGAAAAATTAACCTTCAACATTCAAATCTTAGGTATTATTCACAGATTCAACTGAGTTCAGAGCTGGCATCTTGACATTGCCCACCATATGCATTTGTGGGGTAGGCCCACCTTTTCTGTATCAAGACCCCATGTGCTAAAAACATACTGTCAGGCTTTGTGATCTGCTAAACAGCTTTACCTGGCAAAGGGGGTAGGAAGCAAGAAAGAGGTGATGGTGCTACATGGTAATCAGGGAACATATAGCTTTACAGTAGCATACAAGCGAAAAATAATCTAATATAAAAGTATCTTTCTTCTCTACAACTTAGCACAAATATACCTCCCAAGTCACATAACCGCAAGTTGCATGGGAGTGTCTATCACCTGGTACATGGTCAGTCCCACACTTCAGGGGACAAAAGAGATGAATACATAATTCACAAACATAATCTTCTATAAAAATCTTACCTGTCCTGTTTCCTCGGTTAGACAGTATCAAAGATGTACTTTCAGAAATACTATTAGAGTCACTATAATCCACAGAGAGTTGTCTGTAATCTTCTGTTGACTGACTATAGTTCATTAATCTGGACCCTTTGTCTGGAAACAGAAAGGAAATATGGTGAATCATATGCTTTGATTATGAATCATTGTATTTGCATGTTAATGTAAATAACATTTGGATTGACTAATTTTTATATAGTCCACGTCCCTCTGTCTTCTAACCCTGACTCCAATTCCTTAAAGACTGAGGAAAGCTTGGTAACTTCATTCTATTACTTTCATAATATTATTCTCATCAAAATTAGTTTTCATAGTTCTCCTCAACTATTCCATATAAAACAAATATAATACATTAATTCTATTGTGCATGTTTAACTGAAAGGTTGCAAAGTGCAGATAACCTGCAAAGTTCTTATTCCTTATACTCTGAGGTCCAAAACCTTCAGCTATAATGTCTTCTTTCCGTGTGCAGGGTGGGCAATGCCCAGACACAATCCACTACCAGAGTCAGATGCAGAAATTCCATTAAGGAGTCATCCTAACTTGTTAGGATGTACCTATTTCTCTTGCACAATGACTTTACTTTGCTTGCATCCTCTCTTGTCCTTTTACAGAATCTCTGAAGCATAATTTTTAATTTAAAAAAAGGAAGAAATTGAGTGCTGTCTTGCAAAGTGTGGCTCACACATTTTCAATGTAATTGACATCCTAATTCATTGAAGTCCTTTGGCAAGTGTAAGTCAAGTGACCCGGAAAACACAGAGATCACACCAGATACATGATCCCTAGAACCAGTGTAAGGAAACTGGCAGGAATTTGTGGCTAATATGGGGTTGAAGATGGGATCATCCCTTTTGGCAGCAGCAGAATTTCTACCTGCTTTTGCAAATGTGAATCTACAAGCTCAGTTTTTGAGTAAGTGAACCAATATGGCTTGAGGGGTGGTTTGTCTGTATGTTTTCAAAATAATCTCCTTTTCTTATAACCAATAATACCTAACACAAATGTTCCACATGTATTTAAGTGCATGTTTGATTCTAGCTGATTTAATGGAGCCTATATGTGATTTGCTGAATAGGAATTCAAAGCCTAATGTTAAGCATATCCAAAATATCCTGTACAGCTTGGGCCAGCTTTCCCCTTGCCCCAAGATCAGAGATCTCTGTCAAAGTGAACAGTACAGTGTAGACACTAGAAAAAAGATACAGTTATAGAATTACTCTGAGGGATAATAAATCTTGATCTTAGCCAAATGAAATACAAAATTGGTATATACTGGTTTATTTATATAGTGAGCAGGATTTGGCCTTGTGTCTTGAAATCACTCTAGCAATTCAGGTGTGAATTTATAGAACATCTTTTGAATAGAAAATTAAACTAAAATCAAAAAGGAATCACAAATCTTTTCTTGAGTAATCAGAAAGGAAAGATGAGGAGGATAACCTCACAGAATCCCACCTTCAAAAATACACTGGAGTATACAAAGTACAAAAGCAGTTTTGAAAGTAGAGGTATTTTATATGCACAGGTTTTATGGAAAGTGCTTTAAGAGTCAAATCTGTGCAAGCTGATTTGTTATCACTGCTTCACAGCCCTGAGACTACTGTCCTTTGTGGAAATAAGGAAAAGACACCTCACTGACTTGCCTCAGAGTCTTTCCATTATGAGGTAATTTATATGTAAAGCAATAACTATCCTATCCAACACTACATGCGATCACCACAGCATGAAATTAAACAATTCATCTACCTTGGGAAAGACACAGAAAAGGCTGTCTGTATCCTTATGAGAGAGTTCAGATTATAAATCTTTCCTTACCTTGGTGAAAATTCATCTGGGATGACAGTGTTGAGGTGTCCGATATTTTTTCATGCAGTCTTTTCCTTATCACGTGACTTCTGTTCAGCTGAGAGGCTGTGCTGTCTTCAGCGACCACCTGCTCTGTCTAGAAGGTAGTAATATTAAAGTCAATGTCATAAGATATGTGGACTTCAGACTCTCATAGTGAAGTGATCCTTGCCCTCTGGCTGTCAGAGGCTGCTGATTTGCTTTGTATAAGTAACTTCATTTTCTCAGGTTAACACGGAGTGGGACTGAGTATGTGGGCTCCATGCTCTCATGCTAGCTAAGTTTAAGAGAGGACACCCTCTGTCACAGCAGTAAAGAGAGTAATAAAGAGTGCAAGGGAAAAATTATTCCCAGAATCTTAATGAATACTGGTTGAAAACAAAAAAAATCTGGTGTGTTTTCTTCTATTGTCATTCAGCTTGTCAACAAAAATGTTTTTTGATATTTCAAATTTTGAAAAAACTCAAGTGTTCACTTATTAAAGACCTCATGTGGTCAGGCTTGATTGCACACAGCAAATATTCAATTCCACTCAAGGAAAATGAATTAATTTCCTAACATGATGTAAATGAGATTTCTTTGAATTTCATGAAGAAAGTCTGAAACCAGAGTGGCAACGGAGAAATCTTTACTGTTGTGTAAAGTCCGTTCCTTTGGCCAATATTAGGTCTCTGTAAAGGTTATGATTGCTTCAGTGTTAACCAAAGAAATTAAGATACTGTAAGTACAAAAGCTGGATCACTTCCCAGGAGTGTAGAAGTGGTGTGTGAGATGGCTTCATTGCTTTATTTGCTTGTACACGTGCCCACACAATTTCCTGAGCAGAAGTTTAGAAACAAATCTCACTTCCTTAATCCATACAAACATTAATTTCGGCAGTCACTCACCTGTGTCCTGTGTCGCTGCATGCCTCTCTCACCATAGAAAAGGAGATGATTGGAGTATGAGAATAGTACCTACCTCATTGACACTTCCCACTGCAAACTGGACCATTTTCTTTATGTAGAATTTTGCTGGTAAGGAAGCAGATTCCTTCTGATGTGCTTCACATGCTTCCAGGATTGATTCAGGAGAAAGTCTTCTATGTGGCAGATCTTCACACAGTGTCAGCAAGAGTGTATGTAGTTGGTCACTCAGCTGGAGGGACTGAGTCAAAATAGAGGTACTGTTAAATGACATCTCCCAAGGGGCTGAAATCCTGTGTAAACTGGGACCAGGAATTTCTCTAAGCCTTTCACTCTGGGTGAGAAACAGGCACTGAATTCCTTTAGACTTTGGGAAATTCCAGACAAGCAGCATAACAGCACTAAATGAGCCTCTAATGGGATCCAGGATAGCCTTGGAGAGACTTGACATCTCCAAGAGTGATCATCGGCCCAATTAGGGGCTTCTTGGTGACAAACAGTTTAGTTTGCTCCAGAGCTTTGTTAATTAGACTGTGAATCAAAGATTCATGCAAGTAAGATATGTGGTAGCATTATCTTCAAAAAGGTGAGGAGTTATACCAGCCAAAAGTGTTGTCATAGAGACCAGATACTTATATTTTAGGGATATTTAGCTTGTAAAGCCTATTCTCTTAGAATGTGAAAGGGAGGTTAAATCTTCCAGAAGCCTGTGCTTTCCAAATCGAGAACAAGCAACCAAAAGCATCAATATTGAAACGAAGCAAAATGCATGTTACAAGTCTTTGAAAGGATGCCAGATAAGCAAGAAATTTATAATTTTGGCTAGCAGAACACTGATAGAATTTTCTCAGAAATAAGGAGAGTTAGTTTTATTCTTGCATCCCATTTTTGGAAAAGCACATAAATGTGCACAGCACCACAATCGTGCCAACATGATGTTTTTCTTTCAGTCCTTCCTATCATATCATTGAGTCCAATCATAAACCTAACACTGGCAAATCCACCATGTCCCTAAAGTCCACATCTTTAAATCATGTCCCTAAGTGCCACATCTACATATCCTTTAAATACCTTCAGGGTTGAGATTCAACCACTTCCCTGGGTAGCTTGTTCCTAATTGTCTTGGAATAAATAATCTTTACCCTTAAAATCAAGGTATAATTCATCTTAATAAGAACAATTCAGGTTTTTGAAGAAACAGAAGGAAAAATAAAAAGGAAAAGGAAAGATGAGCTCTTAACGAAATTCCCTGATTTGGGTGAACTGGTATTTTTGGTGAAGCTTAGACCTTGACACAAGCTCTTCAATTCTTTCTAGTGGTCCAAAAAAAATAAAGCCCCTTTTAGTGATACTTCAGATTATGCCTCTCAATCTTTGAACCTACCAGAATAAAAGAAAACAAAAATGTTTGTGTTACTGGCCTGGTTTGGAGGAACCTGGTAATCTGCAGACCAATAGAGGGTCATTCCTAAGGAATACACCAGCATCTGTCAAAACAGAAAAGGAAACCCTGTGTGAAATCAATACTTAGTACAGAAAAGCCTCATACTAGACACACCATCCTTTTGTGTCTTTGGTCACAAAATGGCAGAAGTCAAACAGATGATTTTTAAGAAAAACTAGACTAAACATATCTAAAGTAAAATACTGACTCTTAGCTTATGGACTAGGTTGCATGCAATTGTACTGTTCAGCTTGAGGGGCTGAGCCAGGCTGCCTTCTGTTCAATGATGCCAGGAGTAGGGAAAGAAATTTGAACTTCTTTCTTAATTTTGAAGCTCTCCCATTGCTGATTAAAGTTCTCCCCTACTTGTGGGACTGACTAGCATTTATATGCAGGAAAATAATTACTGGACTAAAGGCCGCCTATTCCACAGCTTCGTTTTTCTGCCTAGTGCCTAAGTGGTCAGTTATGTGGGAATCTGAAAATAATGTTTTCTGCCTGAGGGGAGTATGTGGTCTTAGTGGTATTTAAAACTTTTAGGTGCCCGAATGTTGTATCTTACTGTCTTGCCAGAGAGACTCATTTGTCAGAGAGAAGAAAAATAAATTGTTAACAAAGCTGAACATATTTCTGACTTCCTGGGACTGCTTCCACCCTCTAATTGTACAGATACTGCAGTCCTGCTGCTTCTGGGATTACAATTACCATATCTGCTTAAACATAATTTCATAGAAATACTCTTCCTTTCTGTGGGCCTTTACAAATAATACATTTCTGCAGGCCTTTAGAGCTGATGTTCAAACTTGATTTTGATGTTGACATGCATGCTAATCCAATGGTAAGATGCAAAATACATGTAAATCCTTCTAACTGTAGCCTAATATTATTGGTTTTATTAGAAATGGGGTGTGACAGTAGGTGCCTGGTATGCTGCATTAAAATCCATGAGCTTGTCTTCATGAGGTACTGTCAAGATTTACTTTGCAATATACCTCACCTTTGTTAGTCCAAAGTGCTGGTTTTTACTTGGGTGGTGGAGCAATTCTGGTGGACTGAAAGGGGCAGCTTCTATCTGAGACGCAATGTTTTGGAAGGACAAATTTCCTTCAGCAGACAGTAGTACTGACCATGGGCAAATCACACAGATGGCAGGGTCTGAAAAACGTTGAAGTAGATAATGGAATCTTAATGTTCAATTCACTGCACTCAGAAAATCCTATTTCTGGCATCTCACCTGTATAGCCAAACTCATCACTGGAGATGTACCCAGGATGACTTGCCTGACTGGGGACCTCATTGGTCCTGACCCACAGACTGAATTCTCAGCCTGACCTCAGACATGCCTTGTCACTGTGGCCTTGCCTGCTGATCGCTGTGTTCTCTGACCCTGGTTGCCTTCAGCTAGTGTTCTCTTTTGCTCCTTCCACATCTTCTGTACTGTTGTATACAAATACAACCCACACATGCTGGGAAGCTTGTCTGTTTCAGGAACAGCCAGCCAGCTTGTACTTCAGCCTAATGAAGAATACATGGCCTTCTGTAATGGTGGCCAGCTAGCGAGTGGCATTCCTGCCTAACCTGGCAGTGCCCCAGCACACTGGAAATATTCTATAGCAAGTGGTGCTGACCATCACGAGGTTTGGCATGATTTATTACATCAAGCACAGTGCAGCAAATGTGGCAGTATTAGCCTTGAAAAGAGGCTGATTCCAGAAACAAAATAGCTGTAATTGAGAGATGTGGAGCCAGAGATATGCCTTACTCAACTGGGATGATGCTATGCAGAGGCAGGTGACCGGTAACCTTCCCTGTGCTCCAAGAAACTGGAGTACTGTGGATTCAGACTCCAACTTGGCATCACTTCTGGGCCTGAGCTCTCTAAAGACATGTTTTAGCAGCCTTACACTTGGCCTATTGTCTAGCTTGGTTCTACATCCCTACTTCTTGGTTTAGTTTTCATCTTCTGATGCCCTAAATTTATCTGGCACAGCATAGGGAACATAGGCTGATTATATCAATTTTTTTTTAAATTTTGTTTTGTTAAGTCAGCAATCAGAAGAGCATAGTGTCAGCTTAGTGTCTGGCACAAAGTCAATAGATGGACCTGAGATGAACCTATCCAGGTGGGTATCTCTGTGCTTCACTTTTTGCACATTCCTGGTGCTTGTATTGCCTGGGCTATTCTATCCTCTTGTTACACCAGTTAATGGAGAACTGATGGTATAGTCAACCTGCTGTATTGTTCCAGTCCATTAAAAACTAGTTGGCAATGAATGTTCACTCCTCCAGCTATAACAGAAGTAACACATCACTTGTTGTCTGTATTTTGTATTTTGATTCTACATGCTTATGAGGTAAGAACACATCTCATCCATTCTTCCCTCAAAAAGAATATCCATTCACATAAACAGTTCTCAAAATATGACAGGTTGCTCACATGTGCTCTCTTGTTGTTGTGCAGTTGTGCTCTGTGCTCTCTCAAGTTGGCCTGCTTGGCAAGCAATCCTCATAATGATAAGTCACATTATTATCATCAAGGATAAAAGCCTTGTACTAGCTGAATGGAGAGCCACGTGGATTTACCTGTCCTTCTCTATCAGTCCATGAAGGACATGATCCTAGCTGGCACTGCACTTCCTCTGGGCGCATGTTATTCAGACTTTAGGAAGGACTCTTCTGTGTGCATATAGTTGTACTTAGATTAATTACTACCTGATGTTTAATTTGAAAAAAACCCAAAACAAAACAACAAAACTGGGTGAAGACCTCCTATGTAGGCAGAGCAATCTGCACGTAATGCCAGCAGCACTGAAAGATTTCTCAATTTTATTAGCAATATGCTGTTAGTGTCATTAGTGGTTTTTGTCTCCACCTTACCCCCACAAACAAACAAAAAACCAACCAACCAAACAAACAGACAAACTCAAAAGAATTAAAATAACTGAAGAATTAATTTCCAACAGTAAGAACTCTAAAAAAGATATTTGTCATCTCACCTTTGTGAAGATCCTCCAGAAGCTGCATTGTGGACAGGTACAGGAGCGCCCATATTTCTTCTTCCTCCAGAGGGCTTCCTTTTGCCCACAGGACCTCGGCCAATGTCACAGAGGAACTGCTCATGCCTGCTGCAGTAGATACTGGGTTTTGGACACACTAAAGTAGACTGAATTGCTCAAGACAAGCCCTGCTGATTTTAGCTGTACCCTTCTCTCACAGTAAGAAATATTTTGTGAACCACCCTGCTTTTTTGTTCAGAATAGGTTTTTTATCCCTGTCTTAATTTGAGTAAGAGTAAATAAAGGGGACTGAACTAAGTGACTTCCTGTAATCTTTTTGAGCCCTTTTACTCTTCATTTGAAACCAGTCATAAGACTCTGTGGAGAAAATAGTTTTTACTCAGGAGGTCCTTCATGAATATTCACTGTTCAGATTTTGTGAGTGGTTATTTGAATTACAGGTGATTGATTTTTCTGCTTAATTGGATTTTCCTATCTATAAAAACATGACAGAGTTAATCTAAGAAAAAAAGAAGGCAAAGCAAAAGATATGTCACATGAAAAGTTTATAAACAGTCCAACAGAGCAATTAAATTTCATTCATTGCTCAGCAGATTGATCTTGTAGACTCTTACTGAATTCATTGATGAGAGCTTTTCTTGCTCACTTATCTGAAACTCTGTGCTTGCAGTTCATCCCTTCCAATATACATATAAACTTGCTTTGTTTCACTAAACCAAATTAAAAGATTATTCTCTTTTTGAACTGCTGAGTAGCAATTTAGTGGCTCCCAGCACACTGTCCTATCTGACAGGTACATAAGACCTGGCTTAGTGCAGAAGAATGTGGGTCCGCACACTCACCCTGTTTTGTCTCAGTTACAACACAGCATCAGATCATTTAGACAAAGGCACTCTGTAGTGAATCATAATTTCATGTCCTACGTACTGGGAAAGTATTTTCCTAATCCCAGCTGTGGCGGTTTAGGCCAAATTCAGGGAAACGTCCAAAAGGAACATCTCCTCAAAGGAAGGCAGGCTACAAACCACCCCTCCCCCCAGCCGGGTTTGGGAAAAACAAATTTTCCTTGGAGGAAAGTGAAGGAGAAAATAAAAACTATTTATTTAACAAACACACAGGAAAATAATAATATTAATGCTAAATAATAAAATCTCTCGCTCTGGAGAGAAAACCTGAAAGATTTTAGAGTCCTTCTGTGGGTGCGGTCTCTCTCCTCCTCCTCGGAGCTGGGTTGGTGTGGGGCCCCCCCCCTCCAGGCCGGTGGAAGGTCCCCTGGTGGGGTTCTGATGTTCTGGTGTTCTGAACAAGTCCAGAAGAGAAGAAGGAAAAAAAAAACTGAAGTCCCAAGAGGGAAAAAAACTCAACTCTCCGTCCCTCTCCGAAGAAACAGAGCCGAAGAAGCTGACCGAGAAGCCAGAAAAAAAAAAAGTGCTTCCTCTGCCAGCCGCAGCAGTAGCTAATCTCTGTGTCCTTGATGCACAAACTGTTTTGAAAAGTTCGCTCAGTTTTTTCCCTCTGTCTCTTGCATCCAGTTTTAAAGGCATAGAAAGGCTCAGGAATCATGTCTGGGCATAGAGTGGTGGTTGGGGATACAACAGCACAGTCACCCCAAGACACCAGCCCACTAGGAACTGACTTGTGACTTGAAGTATCAAGGCTGCTTTTCCTTCAAATGTTTTCTTATGCTAAATATTCTCGAAGAAGGTTTTGCTCTTCATAAATTGGTCTGATCTTTCCATTTAGTGAGTTTTACATTTCGTTAATTTACTAATCTAGTCAGAGCTGCCCTAGGTCTACACATCAATAAGGAAAACTGAATCCAAACTTCAAATTTCCTAAAAATTTTTGAACAGTTTTTGTTGTTACTCTCCTGTAATAGTGAGCTCCACAGGTTCATTTTATGTTGTGTAAATAGGGGAATAATGAGAAAAGTTAGAAGTGATCCATTTACTGATTTGAGGTTTTTACATTATCTGTAGACCAGCAAGTGAGGACACTATATCCTGGGATGCTATTGTCTGGTACAGGACTGTAAACACCACTGTAAATTGAGTTCACTCACAGCCTGAGGACAGATCTTCCCCTAGCAATTTCTTCACTCTCTGTACACAGCCCACTTACTGCCACTGTTTGCTCTCTGCCTGCAATAGAATTCTCTGTGTCTTACAGCTAATTGCTTTGCCAGCTTCCCATTCATTATGGAGTCTTCAAGGGGTCACTGCAAGAGCATTACAGTGTCCTGCAAGACCAACATGTTGCTGATTAATAGACTATTCAGACTTTGCTTCATGGGGTCTTGTCTTGGCTCACTAGCTTTCAAACAAGGAATCACAGCATAGGAAGAATGATCCTTTGTTGCAATCACTACAGGATTATAGACCAACCTAGTGACATTTTAAACGGAACCAGAGTCCTAATTTTAGTCTCTGTAGCTTCAAAGGGCAGTAAAGCTTCTTACAAACCTAACTTTAATTAGAAGAGACAGACAAATCTTCTTAATCTAAGCCATCACCATTTCTCTTAATAATAAATCGCTGTGATAGCATTTCACTTAACCCTGTGGTACTGGGACTAAGCAATCAATTCACATCCCCAGAGCCAGAATCTGTGTGGCTTCTCCGTACAGGTAATCCACGAGATTGTACTTAGTGCTGTTTTATTTGAGACTGTGCTGGGGGAAGGAGCACTGCACCCTCTGTTTTAGATAGAAGTGCTTATACCAAGTGATTTCAATGCTGATATTTCTAACTAGCTTAAGTTACTCAATAAGCAACTATCCAAATTGCACATGTTAAAGCTTTATAGTACCAAAGTGAAATCAGCAGTTACACCGGAGATGCTTAACTTTTGTAGTGAATGGTTTTTTTCTAAGAGTGAAAGTAATGTCTCAGATCAATACTAAGTATGAATAAAATTAATTCTGCTATCAGTGAAGTGAAAACTTCTTGAAAAAATATTAGATTGTATGGCCATGGAAATCCTAATCTCTTTAAAGGTAACAAATCATTGCTTTAAAGCAATGGTGGAGTTAAGCAATCCGCTATTTTACAAGCAAATTAGCAGTTGGTTTTTAAACACACTCAGAATGCCCTGTGTCTTTAGGCTGTATTTTTGACTTTTGATTTTCAAGACCAATATGATGTGATATTTAACAAAAATCTAACTGTGTGAATGCTTGGGGGAAAAAACTATAGCCAGGCTGTGCTGTGTGTATTATAAGAGAGTAAAAGTGATGGAAAGATACTGTTATCGTTGTAGCGCTGCCCATATTCATGGTCCCTCATTTTAATAAAAGCTGTGATCCAGAACCAAACAATTCTGACCTTCAAGCAACCTACAACTCGTAAGACAAGGCAGACCAATGAGGAGGCAAGAAGGAAAAAGTTAAGAGCAACTTTGCAAAAAGGAACGTTTTTTTCAGTAACACTACATATCAGGAAATTATGCTGGATCTGGTTGAGCCTGCAGGGAAAAATCAGAGCAGCAGAATGTAATCACCTGCTTTGGAGTTTGGCCAGGATATAGAGGTTAATGTTTCTGTAACTGGAAAAAGTAGCAAAGAGCTTCCAGTGCCAAGTCGTGCTTTGAGGTCAAAGGCTGATTTTGCTGATGTCTATGGAAGAAGATAGTACCATCCAAATAAGCCTAAAATATCCTCCCTGTTCTAATCTTTGCAACACATTTATTCATTACATAGACTCTCTAAATACAGTCAACAGACTTTCGCCTACTCTTCTTGCATAGATATGAAAGGTTGCGTTGGGGTGAGCCTAACCCATCATTTTGCCAGCAACATCCACCTATTTATCACATTTCTTTCTAAATAATTCAATTTTGGTACATTTTGTTTTATCATATGTGCAAATTTTTATCTACTGAAAGCTGGAGTCAATGAAAGAAATTGAATTTATCATGAAAGTAAATTAACTACAGCTTTGCATCTGAATTTGACACTTAGCAACAATTGTGCGTTAGTAATTTCATATGCCAAGGTTGCTTTATTGGATTTGGCACTCTTATTTAGTAAAATGTAAAGGAGCAACTTCGCTTTGGTCAATCTTTACTTTTGCTATTTTGTTTACTGTGTAAAGAAAGCAAAAGAGCTACGAACTATTACTTTTGTAGGAAAACTGACCTTCCTTTATCAAACACAGTCAAGTGCTTTTAATATCCTCAAGACGAATGGGTCAGCTGGATTCCTAACTACATGACAGCCCTTTTCATGCCCACTTATCAGAGGGAATTTACTGGGGAGTAGGCTCAGCTGTACAGTAAGTTTTATGGCATGAAAGTCAATCCATTATCTGGATGATGGTGGAAAAAGATGAAGGGAGATCATAGGACACACCAGTGAACAAGATGACGAGGAAGGAGAAATCACATTTAGCTTTCAAAAATATACAGTGAAGTTTGTTTCTGGTCTACTTGTAAAGGCGTAAAGCAAGAACAGATTTGCCCCATCTGGACATCCTGAAGAACAACTGGAAATGAGAACTTTGGCAAAATCGTTTGTGTATAAACACAACAACAGCAGTAACAACAACAACAAAGGATTAACCTTGGTAGGAATCAAGCATTCTGTGAACTGGAAAGGTTTCTGTCAAATCAGAAAGGCCTTTCAATTTTTACTGCCTGGAAGATGTTCTTGTAGAGGTCTTGTCTTTCGTGTGACTGAACTTCCAGTTCTGCTTCACTACTCTGGGTATGCACATTGCAAAATACCTAGCTGTAAACTTAACCAACTTTTAATTTGCTGGAAGGTGTAAACAAATGTAAATTTTGTAAAGAATTCTGTCTGGGAAGGCCTATTTATGGTTTGGACACATACGCCCATCACAGCCCCTCTATTAGAGGCGACTAATTGATTTTGACAACAGTGAGCCAGAGAGGGTCCACTTAAGTATGTCCTCTGACAGACCTGAGAGGTTGCTAACATTAACACTAACCTCACTAAAAGAGTGTAGGCGTGTACTGCCAGGCAAGTGAGAGGGACTTGGTGTGTAACTTCTTCCATTTGCACCACTATATCCAGGAAAAGTTCTCTAGTCATAACAGTCCATGAGACTGGGGTAAACCCACTGCACCTGAAGACGTATGAAGTTGGCTAATACTGATTTTGCTTAATTTACCTGCAATGCCTTAAGTATCCGTCGGTCATTTTCAAGGGCAACTTTAGAGACGAGGAATTGCTTCTTCTAGTGTGGCATTGAAGGACACACTGATAAAACTAAATGCAAATCTATAAAAACATGATCTTTAGCCAACTTTCTCTAGACACAGTATTTTCCTTAGCCTTCTATCCCTTTCATCTGTTGTACTCCAATTTCTTAGCTATGTTAGCAGTCCCTTTTAGGACTCAGGTGCTACCTGATAGTCTAAAAGCACCTTCTGTAAACAAATGACCAAACCCAAGGGAACTCGATCCTCAGAATAGCCAAAGTCTAAACTTCTTGTATCAGTGGCAGTAAGATGCAGTGGGGGAAAAGAAAACTTTCTGAAAGAAGATAATTAGCCGGAGGACCTCAGGTGCTGTTCGGCAAGGCTTCAAGCAATCTGCTTTCAAGACCAGGAAATATGGGAACTTGAAGTGACACTTTTCTAGGGTGTTGGAGGACTAATAGACTGATTTTAAGTACTGAACAGGGGTCCATAGAGACAGATTAACAAGACAGACTTACTAATTCTTAAAGATCTTTTAAAATGAAAAGTTACAAGGAAAATGTGTTTTTAGTTGGCATCCTTTTACTTGATTTGAGTGCTGGACAGTGGGTTATTTACATATCAAGTCACGTAATTTCTGACCATACCCAGGTGAGGACCTCGACCGAGATAAAGTCAGTCTGGCTATCCTATCTTGATTTTCCTCTGTGGTTTTCCCCCTCAAAGATTAATAACTGACAGTAACACATTGCTTTGAAGTGCCTTATGTTTAAGAGTAGGGATAAATTTGTATCTTTACATCTTTATGACACAGAAGCTCAGAAACTTCATCAAAAGGAGCTGAAAATTCATGGAGGAATAGATGTAAATTAAAACACAAATAATACCTCACTAATATCTCATTAAATTATTGTTTAATTTCAAGCATTTCAAATACACTAAGAAAAGTTCTTGTGGCCTATCTCAAGACTGGCTGCATAATAAATCAAATTCAGAATACAAAATTAGGGGAATTAAAAATAGGATAAAAATGGGATTGAGCTATAGTTTTGAAACAACCAGTGTTAATTTCAAAGTAATTTTACAGAATTTATGAACAAGCTGTCCTGAGCCTTTTCTGTAGTCACAAAAAGAGAAGGAACGATGCATCAACCTCACTGCCTCTGAGTCATGGTGGCAGGAACAGCATTTGGCATGAACCTGCATTCAGTAGGAGGTATCACCAGGAAAATACTTAACTGATGTCCTTTGTGCCCTTAAAAATCATATAGTTTTAAAAATGAATGTAGACACAGTTTTGAAGTTTAAAATTATCCTAGTGTGCATACAGATTAAATGTTTGATAGACATAATAATTTCTGAATTAAAATGGGAAGATATTAGTTGCTTTTTATAAAGGCACAAGATTATTCCATAGCACATATGTATTAATCTGATTCTGGGTCTCTACAGACAGTTTGGGATCAGTGATATAATTTTGCCACACTCCAGTGTCTACACTGAAGTATTCTTAAAGGAACAGTTTTCACATGAGGATCACAATCCCTTGTTGCTCAAGGCTGCATGTTTTGCTTCTTAAAAAAACCCCAAACATTAAATAAAAACAACCCAAATCCTATAAATTAGAATACTGTATTGAGATTATGAGAGATGTTGGTCTCCAAAATTTTTAGGACTAGGTAGTTAGAAGATCCTGAAGAATCAATGAAAGCTATGACCAAACTGTAAGCAACAACTTTAAATCTTTTTTGTTTTTCATCTGATTCATAACAATTGACAAAACTGTAACATGCAAGAGGAAAGAAGATGATCACATCAGCCTGTAACCATGAGCTTTGAATAGGGTCTGATTGCATCTATTATGTTGATGATTGTTCTGATTTAATACTTCAGGTTGCATTCTGGTTTTGAAGAACAGTGTTCTTCCATTAAAAAAATTGAAGTTATAAAATATAGTATAGAAATAATTTACTAAGAAATGACATTTCTTGTCAATGTCAACATATTTGCTTTATAGGCACTATTCATCTAGAGCATGTAAAATTGAAAACCCAAGTAAATTCCTAAAATATGTTTAAATGTAGTACAAATTGAATTAAGGTAATTCAATTGGTTGTTGCTATCACCAAATTGTTACTGATAATCTTAGGGGAAATACAGAAAAAAATATATTGAAAATAAATGTAATATCTTAAGTATCTTAATCATAAATTTATGCATACTTTAGAGAAATGGAAAGGGAAAGACTTTGGGGACAGAAGGTACCCACCCTGTGTACTTTAGACTTCCTTAAATGTCTACATTAAACCCAGCCTCTTCTGTATATAATACATTTTGGGCCAATTCCAGTAACCCTTTTATATATTTAAAGGGTTTTTGATACATGCTATCATTCACGATATTATGGTTTCTATCTGGATGCATAAGCATAACAATTGGATAAAAAGCTGAATATTTGATAATTACTTAAGTACAACCTACTGTATTTCAATGCTGCTTGTCCATCAAACGACAACAAATATGAGCTATATGAAAAGTTGGAAGAGACTGAAAAGAGCACATTTTTTGAAAATTATAGTTTAAAATTAATTTACATCATAACCTCATTTATGCACATATATTCCATACACAAATTTTATACTCTGACTCACTGTAAACTTGTTATAATTTTGGAAATGATACACTATATTCCTCATACTAGAGAGATGAATCTCATTAAGTATGAAATTTAACTCTCTGAATTATGGGGTGGAAATGTGTGGGTTTATAATTGGAATAAACACTTAAAATGCTGTTAAAAACTTCCGTTCAAATAAAGTAGAGAGGCAGAGCCAAATCTACAAACACTGACAAGTCAATAAGGGAGTTGCCTTGTTGCTAAGGCTTGACCTTGCCTTAGAAAGATTGTGTCCCAGAAATTATAGCTGCGATGAAACAGCCTTCATTGTATGGTATTTTTTCACTCTCTATTGTAAATTATTTTGTTTCCTTTCTAGAAACATGTACTTTAATCAATAGGAGAATTAACCTGACTTGCAAATTATTCAGCACTGAAGGGGGATAAAATTTCATTGGTGCAGAGAGATGAATTTCTTTTCTAGGAAGTCATAAACTTCACATAAGTTGGGCCAGTCTCTAAACAATCTAATCTTTGAAGGAGAGAGTTGAAATCTAGTTCCTGAATAGTGTAGTTACATGCGTCTCTGCAGGGAATTTCATGAGCTGGGTGGTAAGGGTGCTAAGAGATGTGACATTGTTACAAGACCCAGGGACATTGTTCCTCAAAGAAACAAAATGTTATTAATACCAAAAGGAAATTTAGAAAAACCCAGCATCCTACAAAATCACACTTACAGGGTCAAATTCTTATTTCTTCTCTATTTCAAAGGGAACCTACCAGTGAATTTCAGAGGAAAATATTACACCGTCTGCAGTCAGTTTGCAAGTAGATATTCTTTCAATAGAAGTGCCTAGAAACTTATCACTGGATAACTGCAATCAAAAGAAAGTGGTGAAATGCTCATTCTTGCTAAGTTTATATGCCCTTTCTCCTCTGCCCTGGCTGATGCCCAGTGCCAAGGACCACATAGAATATCTGTCTGTGATAGACAGATACTGCCTCTAAAGTAGCTACTTTAGCTTCTTTAGCTACTTCTGCTACTTTTCTGTGGTTTTTTTCATGCACCTTTCATAAAAGCTCATTCTACATGAGGCTAGACCAGACTGGTGGCCCAGAACTAAATCTAATATATCTAATGCTTTATCCATATTCTAGCACTTCAAAGACCGAAGCTTTAAAGCCATGCTCTCTGCTGCTGCAGTGTCAGAAATAGTAGCACAGCAGAACTCAAGCACCATGGTAATATTTCTCTTTCATATTTATTGATTTATGTCCTTTCTAAGGCATTATGTAATTCTCTGAAATGAGGTAGCTTTGTGTCAGACATAAGAACAGGGAATGAAGGGTCAAATGATGATACTGAGGTTAATAGGTAGCACCACAACACAGATAAAAGAACCTGAGCAGGCTGTACACCAGCTTCTCCAGGTGACAGAGAAAAATGTATTCCTAAATGAAAGACGAAGAGCTAAGGTTTTAGTTTATATTGTCCAGTCTTCCCAAAGTCTCTCCATCCCTTCTCATAGCTCATCCTGTTGTAGTCAATGCTGCGGTGGTTTGCTTATTGTTAAAGCTAGTTCTTGAGTTCTGACTGCCACAGTTACACCTTTGCTTGCAGAAGAGAGATATTCAAAGCTTCTGATCTTGATTCTGAGCTGACTGGTTCTGTTACTTGAGAAAGACTCAGTGTCTTCCTTCACCACATCATTGAGGCTGATGTGGTTTCCCATCATTAGCAATACACTTTAGATGTAAATAGTAAATTATCAGTATTTGTATTCCTCTGGAATCTCCATCTATAAATTTCTAGATCAGTAATGATTATGAAGCCTATACCAAAACTTCCATAAAATGAGGTTGCTTTTATTTTAGAAACTGCTAACTGTAATGAAGGGACTTGCTAAAAACACTGGAGAGCAGTAGAGAAGAAATTAGGAAAGCAGTTTCATAATTGAGAGTCTTTAGTCGCAGGTTGTAATCACTGGTAACCTTTCTGCTGTTTGGAGTTCAGAGCTCTTTCCGAAATAACAGTACTTAGTACAAATCCATGAAAAAATAATGTACTTAAACATGTTTTCCAGAATCATGTGAACTGTGTTATCCAAACAAAGACTTATCCCTGCCATAAGAGCAGTAACAATTTAGTGTCTTCTACTCCTTTGCCTTCAATAGGAAACAAGACTACGCTGAGGTACCCTGATTTTTTAATGGTGCAATACTGTCGTAGGTGAATGCTTTTAACTCCAGGAGAAGGCAGGAGGAACTGAGCACTGACATGCTGGATGGCAATCCAGCCAGATCTGTATTATCATTTTTCATACAAACAGGCAGCCTTCTAATCAGAATTAGCTAATGATTTAAGAGAAATGAAATGAGGTTTAATGTAAAAAACCCAAACAACAAGGTAAATATTAGATACGGCTGTACAAAGCAAAGAAAATGAGTGATTTAATACTTATTTAATTGATAATGAGATTAAGAGAAATAGGTAAGAACCTACCTGTACAAGTTGGACAGATGCCACATCCAGAATAGTCTGAAATCTTCTATATTTTTGCCCAGTAATGATTGCTTAGACCATAATAGTTGTAAATAGAACATTAAACATATTCAGCACTTGATTGGACTTCTGTTTCTTGGTTCTTTCTCTCTTTCTCTTTCTTACCTTCTGTCTTCTCTCTTTCTTTCCCCCTTTCTTCCTTTCTTTCTACTGCTTTGTTTGTGTCTTGTAACTAAGCACTGTGTGGTCTGGCAAGTGGCTAAGCAAGTAAACAGTGAAGTTCCTTCTCTTACTTTCAAGCCAAACCTAGCAGCTCCTGGTTTGAAGTTGAGGGCAACGTCATGTCTGCTAAGGCTGTTTACGCTCCTTCCTTTTTTTTCTTTCTTTCTTTTTCTTTTTTTTTTTTTCCCCTGGTAGTTCACTTGCCAGGTAATGAGAGCCAGCTTTTAGGAAGTGGCTCAGTATAAATCTCTGGGTCCGTCGACTTACAAGGACTCAATTGGATTACCTGACGCACACGGGAGCATTAGATCTAAACCCCTGTAGACTGATGTCACTTTCAGCCCCTGGCCAATCCAGGGAGCAACAGCACAACCAAAGCAGAGACTGATGGTCTGAGGGGTGAGTGTGTCTTTTATGAGCAGCAAAATCATTCAGACTCAATAAACAATGCAGATAAGATTTTGATGGGTCTATCTGCCAGGAAAATAAACCAACCCAAAACTGAAGGAAGGAAATTTGATAATTTTTTAATATTGTCTAGTCTGAAAAATTTTGTTAATTATAGCAGAGTGGGGCTGTGCTCAGAGCAGGGCAGAGGGAGCTCTTGGGATGCTGCAGGGCAACTGTGAGCTGGGTGTAAGTAAGTGAAGGGAACAAAACCTTAGTAAAACAGAAGAAAGTTCTGTTTGACTTATTCCAATAAGCTCTTCACATTAGTTGTTCCTCCATTTTTCCCAGCTCTGTTTCTCTTTTATTCTAGTTTTTGTATAAGTCCACAAATCTGCATTTGTTTAATCTTTCTTCCTATATTGTGTCCCTGAGCAATGGGATTTGCAAATGCATTTTTGTCTACAATCCTTATGGCAATACCTCACAGATGACTGTAGTGTAGATTTCTCTCTTCATGTCAAAATGAAAATCTTGGATTTCTTTCATTGCTTAACCTCATGCAACTAGTCATTTAAGTCCAATGTGGAAAAAAACCCCAAACCAGCCTCATATTTCCTTTTCTCTCTCTCAGTTACTGTGGATGTTGCCACTGTTGTCCCTAGCCCACACTCTGGACTTTGCATTCAGTTGAGTCTACCCTTCCACCGTATCTGAGTGTTGACATGTGCTTTTGAGGAAAATATACAAGCTATGGTCTTCTTTATTTATCTTTAAAGAAAATTTATTCATGTTTTCATCATCTCAATTGGTGTAAATCCCTCTCTTTTGACACTTGGAAATGCAATATTGCCTTATCCAAAATGTCACAGAAAACATATATTCTGCTGAATGCTTATACTGGGTTCATCACCCATCATTTCATATCCTTCTCTGGTCCCTTTAGTTTATAGCAGCAAAATAAAACTATTTTTTTATAAATTCCAGCTTGGTCCAGAAGTCATAAATCTGATCTGAAAGGCAGTCTGACAGGACTGCAGGCAGGAATAAAACCAGGTAGAGAGGTCTCACGTCAGATGTCCCAAACAGAATGTGCTGGAGTTGGCAAACCAACATTTATTGATAAACCTCACCACCTGTGCAAAAGAAACTATTTATTGCCTTCTCCTGTGATCATTGGACTGATACTGCTCTTCATTTTTTGAATTTGTGGATCCAAATACTAACAGATCAGCAAAAAGGCTGTTGATGAAAAAAGTAAAATCTGAGCATCGACGCAGCTCAGGAAGTATTTTGCTTGATTGTCCAATGCAGTCACACTAGCAGGACAAAAGCAACACAGAAGTTTGTGGCTGCTCCTTCCCCAGGTAATGAGTGGGGAGGAGATAGGCAGTTATTTTTAGTGGTGCATTTGTAGCTACCAGATTGGATTTAAGTAGGTGTGTGTATAATGCTGTTTGTGGAGTTCACAGGGTGTGTGGCTTTTTGAATCATTTTGCTAGAAATAATGTGTTGTGTGAACATGCTCCCGTTAAATCAGGTAGAAATGCTGATTTGATTAACTGATCAAAGTTCCTAAAGACTTTATGCTCTATTGCTTTAAGACTCAATGATTCTTCTCATGAAAACATGCAATTACAAACCCGTGGTAGTTCTGTTGGCATAAGCAGCACAAATCTCCAGATCTGTGAGATCAAATTCTCACCCATGGTTCCTTCTTTATTCTATATAGTCAGTGAAAACAGCCATTTTAGAAAATTACTCACAACCTACTGATTTGAACCAAAGCAGTATTTCAGACTCATAAACTCAAAATATACAGTATGAGAAATTCAGTTGAATTCCTTCTGTTCATCTATTGAATCCTCACTGTGTACAGGTGACACGTAGGTAACTGCAGCAAAGTTTATGTAACTAGATCACTATGAAAGAAGGTTAACAAGATGAAAGACTATTTATCCCAGTGAAGGAACTGCTGGATGGAGGCTTAGGATCTCCCTTATGTTCCTTCCAGCTTTCTGAGAACTGGCAGTGGCTAGAATCCAATTATTCTCTGACATTAATGCCTTTTTATCCCACAGAAGCTGAAGTGTGGGAAGCTCTTAAAAGTTTACATAAAGGTGAAGATTACTATTTACTTCTCAGCTGACGGTGGTACAAGCAAGCTGTCAAAAATACAACCACAGCTCAGGCCTGGGGTTTCTGTTAAACAGAGAAGACTTATAGTGCTTCTGTTAAGTTTTAACTAGTTTTAGTTTGGAGTTCCATGGAGTCATAAAGTCCCATAAACTGCTTGAGGTGTCAGAGCTAAATGGAGATCACTTGAGCTTTCAGAAAAATCAGGAAATCTCCCTTTTTGTTTTGGATCTGCTCAAGTTGTACAACAGGATCTAACCACTTCTGATAGTGAACTTCCATGCATCATTCCTACGTCTACGAGATCTGAAAATTAAAGTTTTATTTCCATCATGGTTTCTAAGCAGATTGGAATTTGTCCAGTCATCTATATTTAGCTTAGTAAAGTAATATAGGGATGTGAGTCTATGCTCTTGCTCTGTTCTTTGCTGTCAGGGGTGTTTCACAGCAGTATCTTTGGGGGAATCACATCTGATTTGTGTAACCCTAAGCTCAGTTAAAAAAAAAAAAAAAAAGACAAGAGGCCAGTATCTGAACAGTATCTGTTTCCCTTTAAGAAATAATTCCTAAAGTAATTAAAAATACCACTAAACTGGGAGTGGAGGTGTATTGGAGTTTGTTTCTAAGTTTGTGTTTGAAGAGTGCAGGAAGGCAGCATAACTCTTATTGCCACTTGTGACAGTAACCAGTTTTCCTTAAGAACAATAGCTGGCAAAGACTGGCTCAAACCTCTGAGAGTTTCTAAATCTTTAGAAAGTTCTGTGAATGGATGAGACCCAATTAAAATACCACTTTCAGTTCAGTATGTTTAATTTGCTTTTGCTTCTTACACAGCTTTTGAGATGTAATATGAGGCAAGAAAACATTATTGAACAAGTAGCTCATGTTTGTGACACCTGATTACAGCTCTGCTGATCCCAGAAGTAATTCAATGGGAGGCCAGTATTCCTATGACACATCCTCCAATGCATCCATCCAAGGTACAAGAAGAGAGACTGTGACATGATTACTATTTAATGCCAAATGCTCTCAGACTGTAATAGAACCACTTTCTAAATTATAAAAGTAAGTTCAGGCCATTAATCTAAAGAAAGAAAGACTAAAACTTTAAAGATTTCTGGGGTATGGTGATGGAATTCCATGTATATACTCAATGTACAGTTTCATGAAAAATAGCCATTTTACCCAGCAAGGACACGGATGCTGGTTGTAAGGGGGAAAAATCATCCTTTTCTCTCTTGGAATAGAGATTTTGTATTAGTTATGCTCTTTGTCACCACAATGAAACCTGTGTAGATTAACATATACTTGTTTATATTAGATTAACACTGATAGAGTGAAAATAATTTTTCTTTACAATAGCTGAAGTGATCAAAATATATCTTCATTTCAAAATGCTAGAATGAGTGTACCTAAGTCGTTACAGGGTACTATTCCATAAGGCAAAGATGTGTGCAGGCACTAAACCAGCATAAAGAGGTACAGTTTCACCCACAGGGGATCATTTCCTATTGAAGTTATCCTCCTTATTCTGCCTAGTGTGGTTCACTGAGTGCTGAGTAAGGTATTGTGCAATATAGACATAACACACACTATTAAGTATCTTCAAAATGCTTTGGTAAAATCATAGGATTTACCAAGTCAAAAGAGATAAGACTAAGTTGTCTGTATTCCTCCTCTACCTGCCATTTAGCTCACCGTCACTTGTTTTTCAAAACTACTTTCCGAAGTTATCAGGTTTTGTGTTGGAATCATTATATGCAGTGTTAGATTCAGCTAGCATTTAGACAGGATGTAACAAAATTGGTGTTGGCCAATTTAATTTTCCAGCTCTTTTCAGAGATAATGTATGACATCTTATCTAACCTAGCAGGGCTGTTTGCATTTAGGAGTTGAAATTAAAAACTTTGACAAGAGTTGGTGCACTCCTGGGAAATCTTTTTTTTTTTAAACCAGAAGGGCAAGGTTGGGGATGAAGAACACTGAATGCTGGTTGGAGAGACTGAAGTTTGCCTTCAGTATCCCCTGTGTTCAGTGCCACAGTCACCATGGTGTTCTGTGTAAGGTCACTAAAATTTGGTCAACTTTGGATGGTCTCATATAGCAGAAACCATGAAGAGAGGACGGCACAGGAGCTTTTCCAATTATGATCACTTTGTAATAACAAGGGAGAAAAAGCTGATATGAAATTCCCTATGGCCTTGTTCTGAATCCTGAAAATGCCCTTTAGAAAGCCAAATACTAAGTCTTCATTGATAAGGGTGCAGGAAGGGATGTCAGTATGTAATTTAGAAAGGTAATGCCAAACCCCAAAATCTTTTCTTGAATTTGCCTATGAAAAATTTCTATTGAATAGTAGTATAAATAAAAAACACCCTATGCTGTGTTAATATCTGTGCAGAAATATGAGGTATGTGACCCCACAAACACTGTTTTCTAACAGTTAAACTACACATCCCTCCACAAACAATTTCTGGTTGGCTGAGTATGTCTAATGATTGCACATACTTTGCTGCCTATTTACTCAGTGTAAAAATTAATATAAATTGGCTGTACATGGAATTATGGAAGCTCAGGAAGAACTTTTCAGAAACAACAAAGAAGGGGTTAATAGTATGAATGATACTTGAGAGAACAAAGTTTCTTGACTAGATGTGCAGAAATGTCTGAGTATGTTAGCCGTGAGCATGGCCCCACCTTCCCGTTCCCGTCTGTAACCTGTCGCATGGTGCCCCACGGTGGCTGCTTGCCTCCTGTTACAGTTGCTCAAGCCACCAAGTGCTCCATTCAGTTTGGCTACTACTAAAAAATATTTGCCCCAGTTCAGCATTATTTGCTAAAAGTCAGAATTCAAGTGTATAACTGCATTTTGCAACTCCTGTCTGTTTCTAGTTCAATTTAAAGAGGGAATACAGGTCCCTCTACCTGGTTACTTGGAGCTGATTTCTTAACGCTTTGCAAGACATAATTAATTTTAAAAATCTAGCTGTTAAAATGTTTCTTTCATTAGATTATTTTCATTATTAAAATAATTTTAACATCAGCTGTATTCATCAGTATTCAGTAGTATGTGTGATTTTTCTTTGTACACCTTTCTAGGCTATAATATGTCTATTAATTTGGGGTTTGCTAGCAAATTTCCATTTCACTTTCTTATGTGAAATGCAGCTTCGTTGCCACAAACAGTGGTGAAAAAAATGTTTCAGAAAGATATTATTACCAAAATGCTTGATTTATTTATATTTGTATTACTTCTGGAATTTTCTAAAAGCTTTCATAGTCTGTATTATCTTTCCACATATATCTATCTTCCTTAACAAACAATATTTACCAATCTGTTTTCACAAGAGGATATGGATGTTGATCCTGGCTGTGGCTTCTCAAGCCTTAGCTTGGAAAAACTGGGCGCCCTGAGTACCCACAATTCTTATTGATCTCTTCTTGATGAAGTGGCTCTTTCAAACACCTTCCCTTTGACTGAGAGGACTGATGAAAAAACTGCTTGTGCTCCAGAGTCCCTTAATGCTGCTCCCAGGGCTCTGTAATGCCTCTCCATACTCCTCGGACTGTTCCTAGCTGTACCAGAGATGCCCACATGAAAATCAGCATCAGCTAACAGCCAGTGGACAGTGCAAGGCTTGGCAGTCTCTCAGTGACATTCCTGGGAAGCAGCACAGCTCTCTAGAGAGCATGTCAAGTCAGCAACGAGTGCCTCCGTGCCTCCAGAAGAGAAAGTCATCTACTGCTGCCACCCATCACTTTTCTTAGCAGCACTGCTAGTTCAGGGAGCAGAGGGGCTGCCTCACCCAGCTCCAGCACCTCTGCTGATGTGACGAGGTCTTTCCTCCTCAGCTTGCAGAGCGGTGAAGCAGTTCTGCAAGGGCACATGCCTAGGATATCTTATTTCTATTTTCAGCTTGTCTAAAACTGACTGTGGGCATAATCAGGCATTTACTTGAAAAACAGCTATTGTGGTTTAAGCCACCTTGTGTCTGTTCACTACAGTCCCACTCAGCTGAGTTATTATGTGTATTATGCTAACCCGTTTTGGTGCAAAAATAAATCACTGTGCTTTACTATGGATGCTTCGTGAACAAAAATGACTACTCCTTCTGTCTTTTGACCTGTTATTTTATGTTATAGAATCTCATTTTTGACATTTTGATTTTTGTATATCAAAATTTGTGTCAGACATTCAGATCTATTTCATTGTCTCCAAAGATATCAGTCCTAATTTTTTGCCTTGCAGTTTATAAACATCAATATGCTAAGGCTTTGTTTACTACCCTGAGTATGGTAAGTGACAAGTTAATGAAAATATTAAAAAAAGACAAAACTACATTTTGGATGTAATTTCATGACTGTTGAATCCAAACACTTCAATGTTCATAAACCTACTTGTATACCAGTGCATGGGAGTGAGAAAGTTTGCAGTATTTTGACACAATTCAGATTTTACTGACACTTTTAAATCCAAATATTTATTAAACACTCAACAACTGCTTATTTTAAAGCACCAGTCCAAATCCAAGACTACTGCTGCATAAACACTGAAACTGAGGAGGTAAGAGAATGATTAACAATTACATGTAGGCAGAGGTTGATTTTCATGCTCCAGATTGTTCATTAATTTAATTTTGGACTTGTTTTGAAAATTGATTATACATACAATCAAAGAAACTTTTGTCCTTACTTGAAGAGTTACTATTTCAATGTCTTGCAAATTTTGCATAATGTACAGGAACTTCATAGCTTATCTATCATATTATATTTATTTTTTAAAGCAATTATACCGGTAAACAGCAAATTTATGGTATGAAATTCTTCCTGTCAGAGTTTTCCTTCATAAAACCTTTACATATTTTCCAGCCTCTATTACCATGCTTTGCAACAACACCAATCTGATCTTTTTGTATAATTTCTGCATCATTATTCCTGTTGCTTATCAGCTTTACATTCAAGATGGCAATAGATGCTGATTGTATACAAGGTAGTAAGGACTAGTTTCAAAAAGTCACTCAGAAATACATCTCCTTCTAGAAGCATTAACTTTGTAAACTATAAAATCTTAAGGAGAATTTGATTACACCTTTGAGGAGAAAAGAAAGGTGACAAACCTGGATCCTCAGCAAAACACCATATTATACTTTAAAGGGACTGTTGTCCTTCACTTGCAAATCTCAATGCAATTTTACATCAGATGGGATGATCAGGAACAATGACTCTCCCAAAAACATTAGGAGTAACATCAGTGCCGTAAGGCCATGGACTTGTTGCAAATAACTGAACTGGCTGAACATGATGTCACCCCACCTGTTTCTTACTGTGCAGAGAACAGAAGTTAACACTGGAAGTCTACGTGCCAACAGAAATAAACATCTGAAGGTGTCATGACCTGCATCAGCCCAAATCAGCAGGCTGTTTTAATTACCTGGCCAAGATGAATATGACCTATCCAGATTTAAGTTTTGCCTGCAGTGTATTTTGGGCATTTATATTGCCCCTTCTGAGCTTTGCCTGTGGCATATGTAAACATGGAAGGGAATACAGTATTTGGCTCTGACCTAACACATTGCAATAAGAAAAAGCCTCGGAGCTAAAAGCTGGTTAATTCTGTTGGGGGGCTGTCCTACGGAAACGATGAGAGGTAATGTGGGAAGTGTGTCGTAGAAACACAGAGCCCAGAGGCACCTAAGGAGGACTGGGGGCGGAGTCTGAACAATAGTTTTTGTTTTGTTGGGGTTTTTTTTGTGTAGATATATAGAAGGCATCATATATCTGTCTTTGGAAATCTGTAAAAGAACCACTTTAACATATGGAAAGAAACTACCTAAATTAAGTGAGAATTTTAAGGGCAGCATACAGAGGTCTCACTAAAATGGACATATGAATGGACAGAGTTATGGAGGTGAAGCTTTTAACACCAAGATAGTGGGCAAAACAGGACTATTCTAAAACACTACCTTTAGCATGTAAAAGTCTATGTTTATTAATGAGGGATAAAAGCTGTTATCAACAAAAATCTTGATAGAATCTTTGGCATCTTCAAAAATGTGACACAGGCTGCATGTTTGACAGTGAATAAAATATGAAATGCCCAGTTTCACAGTACCCTGTGCCTAACTGGCAGATTTTATGTATTTTTAAATACTGCTCATAGGGCCTTTTTTTGTAGTAAAAATATACAAAGTCTTGCTGCAGGGTGCTGAGTGGCATCCTTTTGTCTCTAAGCAGGGACATTCCCGAAGGAAAAAAAAAAAGGGGAAAAAGGAGAACAAAAAAAAAGAAAAAGACAATGATATACCAAGGAAAATATTTAAAGTCTAAGTAGAGAGTACTCATGTAATGTGCCAGGAATCAAAGGCAATGGTAATGAAAACCTCAAAATCCTATAAGAGGTACTAAAGATTTAAAGGAAAAACAGCACCAAAACTGATACAGAATAAGAAAATGTTACACCACTCCAGATGCCCAATAATGAGAGAAAGCACTGCCACGCCAGGCATGCAGCGGGAAGTCTGGAGCCGCCAAGGCCGTGAAAGATGTCTGGGAGCAGCACCGATGCCAGGGTGCGACGGAGGGTGCCAGCGCACTGGCAGAGAGCGCCAAGGCAAAGGCCTGAAAACATGAAAGTATTTCCTTAAAGCCCCAGCAGGAAGAGAGCTCTGGCTACCGGCGTAATCCAGGAAAGGAATTGCTCCGGGGGAAAGGGCGCGGAGAAGGCAGAGCGATGCTCGTTCCGAGCAGGGATGCGCGGGCCCAGAGCAGCCGGGGCGCCGCAGCCCCGCAGGGACGCGGTGGGAGCCGGGCGGGCCGGAGGCCGTGGGGACCGGGGGCGGTGGGAGACGGCGGGGGCCGGGCCTTTTGTCCTTACT